>OZ022428.1:63948953-64006953 GCA_963989345.1 Clangula hyemalis | reverse complement strand
GTCCTGGTCCGCAGTCCTGGTCCGCAGTCCTGGTCCGCAGTCCTGGTCCGCAGTCCTGGTCCGCAGTCCTGGTCCCCAGTCCTTCTGCTTGGAGATGGCAGCCTGAACAAGCTGCTCCACTACACTTCCAGGGACAGAGCTGAGACTTACCTGTACTTTCCCAGACCTTTCTTCCTGCCCTTCTTGATGACGGGGGTGATATTGGCTATCCTCCGTTCTGATCGTCTTTCTCCTCCTGATCTGGAGACCTGTAGTAGACCCCCAGCACCTTGTCTCCCATACCATTCCACCCCTTGATTCTTACTCACAAGCTCTCCAGCTGTCCATCACCCTCCCCCAGCTGGAGCTGGGTACCCTCTAATTGCTCCCTCACATAAAGGGCAACCCCACCCCCTCGCTTCCCCAGCCTGTCTCTCCTAAAGACGACAGAGCCCTCCATGACTGCGTTCCAGTCACGCGAGCTGTCCCACCACGTCTCAGTGATCGCAAGGAGGTCGTGGCCCCGCGACCAAACACAGATCTTGAGCTCATCCTGTTTATTTCCCATGCTCCGTGCATTGGTGTACAGGCACTTTAGGGAAGCAGCAGGTACAGTTACCCTGGGGGGATGCAAGAAGAAGATACTGGACGGGGGATTGGGAACGCTCCCTTCTCTGAGGAGCCCTCAGACAATCCTATGGGAGAGCTCAGAAGTTTTCCCCTGTCTTCAACAGTGGCAGTAGTGTGAAATGTGTTCATCTGGTTCATGTTAGTATGGAACAATGCTAGGGTCCATGGTACGATGAATGTGACCTTCTGTCCTACAGACCCTTGTATAACCACAAATCTAAGAAAAACAGAGTGGTTAATGTATATGGTTTTTGTATCTTGCAAAGGAATGTTTTAGCAATTCCTGTCAATAGAGAGCTTGAAGGGAAATGTATTTGTAGGCTTTTCCTTGAAGGCTCTGGTATCTGGGCGGGGGGGGAGGTTCAGAATAGCTGCTAGCTATTATGACTATTGCATGGGACACCATGCAAGTCTCTGATATCTGGCCAGGAGACTAAGGAGGCGGGGAAAGCTGAAGAACGATGAAAAGACAAAGCTTGCAGGGGACGCTGCACAAGTCTCTGACATACAGCCAAGTTGGACAAAGGAGAGGGACAAGAGGGAGGAAGACTATGAGCCTTCATCTTAGAGGGAAAAGGAGTGGAATTAAGTTGGCCCCTGACTGAGCCTTTGGTGTTGGCATGAGAAAAGTACAGGCTGGAGAAAGATAAAGGAAGGCTTAAAAGAGTTGTTGAAGGTGTTAAAGTTGTGGCATGTAGTATTTAACAGAGCTGTTTAAGTTGAATGAGCAGGGAAAGAGGATGTAGGAGTGTTAATAGTTCTGCCTCCACAGGAAGCTGTGATCTCAAAATCACCGGTGTGAGCCCTTTGGGGCAGAGGGACCATGATGGGTGCGAGAGAGTTGTCATGGACACAGAAAAGCAACGAACTCTTAAAACAACCTGAGTTTAGGAGTGAGCTCAGATTGCCAATGGGACCGCTCAGGGAACTGTTGACAATTGCATTCCCCTGACCGACCCCACACCGAGACTATAGTCACCCCGGAAATAATGAACGGTAAATACCAAAATCTGGTTAAATTGGGAATTGAGAATCTGTTCCAACAAGATCCAAAAGAAACCCCTATGGAATTTTTGGACCGACTCTGAAATGCAATGGAAAACAAAACAAAGCAAACAAACGAAACTGGAGAAAATAGGGGCTAAGTGAGAACAGGGAAAATGGACACTGCCAGACAGGCGAGAGATATTGCCAAAAGCTTATGCGAAGCAAATACTGGGACGTTTGCATGCACAAACACGTTGGGGTACAAAGGCGTTAAGTGACCATTTACTTAAACAATTTGGTTGCATTGGGATTTTTGAAATAGCAAAGCAAGTTGTACAAAGTCGCTTAACTTGTCAGAAGATAAATAAGAAAGTGTTTTGACAAGCAGCCACGGGAGGGAGAAAAAACAGCTTATAGGCCTTTTGAGCAAGTACATGTTGATTTAACTGAATTGCCTAAGGTAGGGAGGATAAAATACCTATTGGTAATAGTAGATCATTTAACACAATGGGTAGAAGCTTATCCTGTAGCATGAGCTACAGCACAAATGGTGGTAAAAATTCTCTTAGAACACCTGATACCTAGATATGGGATAATCCAGTACATTGATTCTGATCGGGGCACGCACTTTACTTCTAAAATAATAACATTATTATGTCAATCATTAGGTATTCAGTGGGAATACCATACTTTCCCTGAACTTTGCGGGTGCCACGGAGTAGAAAGACTGAATCAAACAATAAAACAACCATTGGCTAAATTAATGATCGAGACACAAATGCCCTGGACGAGATGCTTACCATTGGCACTTTTAAACATAAGAACTAAACCACACAGTGAGACTGGATTATCACCATATGAAAGGTTATATGGTATGCCTTCTTCTCAAGGGATGCCTCTAGGGAACAATGTAGTTGAGGATCATAGCATCCAGAAATGCGTAACTATTATTGGAAGGAGATTACAAGAGCTAAGAGAAATTGGAACGATGGCTCAAACACCACCTTTAGGATTTGCTATTTGTAAAATACAACCAGGAGACAAGGTCTTAATAAACACCTGGAGGGAAGAATCATTGGACCCCCGACGGGAGGGATCGTACCTTGTTTTCCTTACTACCTCACAGCAGAAAGGGGTTGGACCCACGCATCCAGAATAAAAGGACCAGTCACTGCTGAAACTTGGAGGGTTGAGTCTGCTCCTGGGGAACTGAAACTCAAGCTACAGAAGCACTAATATTCTGGCAACGAGGCTCTGCATGAATTAAGGATGCCAAATAAAGGGGACAAGCGTAAAGGGAGGAAAGGGAGAAGGCAAGACCGGGCCAGGACCCTCCGCTGCGGTGTGTATGGTCTACCGAGGGAGGCAACCCCTATGGGTATTGACTGCCGAGTGAGAGGGCCTCAGCCGGACTTCTCCCACACTAAGGTCAGGTTGTCCCAAGAAAATAACATCAGAACCTTTTTTTTTAAACCCATATAAAATTGTGATTCGTTTTCCAGGAGCTGGATCACCCTGACAGGCTGAATGGTAACACAAACCCAAATCGACCCTGAAAGCGGGCCCAACCCCTTGATGGAAGGCGTTTGCTTATTATGATCCAGCTATGTGGGCAGAAGACGGATCCTGGGGCTATAGGACCCCAATATATATACTTAATAGAACAATTAGGTTACAAGCTGTAATAGAAATAGTTGTAAATAAAACCGGAGATGCGCTTGGATGAATTGCAAAGCAAAATACCAAGATGAGAACTGCTTTGTATCAAAATCGCTTAGCTTTGGGTTATTTACTAGAGAAGGAGAAGTCTGTGGAAAATTTAACCTTAGTAATTGCTGTTTAGAGATTGATGATGAGGGTGTTTCTTCCTAGTAGCTGGTAGAATGCTATGTTCTGGCTTAGGATGAGAAGAGTGCTGATAATATGCTGATGTTTTAATTGTTGCAGGGCAGTGCTTACACCTAGCCAAGGACGTTTCAGCTTCTCACTCTGTCCTGCCAGCAGGCAGGCTGGGGGTGCACGAGCTGGGAGGAGGGCCGGAATGCTCGGGGTTAGGCTGGGCATCGGGCAGTGGGTGGTGAGCAATTGCATTGTGCATCACTTGTTTCGTACACGTTATTACTAGTAGTACTATTATCATCATTATTGTCATTATTATTATTGTTGTTGTTATTTTCTTGTCTTTATCTCAACTGACGGGCTTCACTTTCCCGTTTCTCTCTCCCATCCCAGAGAAGGAGGGGGGGAGGTGAGCGAACAGCCGTGTGTTGATTAGCTGCCCGCTGGGTTAAACCACAACAGAAAGAAAAGCTGTAAATGAACTTGTAAAAGAAATGAAGAAAATTGCACATGTCCCAGTGCAGATCTCAAATGGAATCGATCTAAGAGGATGCTGGGAGGGGACTTTATGGGTGGTGATTGGCTTGCTAAAATAAGGATGGTTGTATTGGGGATATGTGGAGGATTGTTAATAATTCCATGTTTAATTCTTTGTATTACCAGACTAATACACTCGGTTACACAAGGAATGCAAATATCTGCAGTACCTGTTGACCCAGAAGCAGGGAAAGAGAAAACCCATTCCCTGATGATAATAAAAACAAACAAAAATCCCAAATTGGTATCAATTGGTATCAATTCGGCAAGTATTGACTTGATTGGAAAGGAAAACACGAACCAATGCCATGAAAAAGGAGATGGGGGATTGTGAAACGTGTTCGTCTGATCCGTGTCAATACGGAACAATGCTAGGGCCTCATGGTACGATGAATGTGACCTTCTGTCCTACAGACCCTTGTATAACCACAAATCTAAGAAAAACAGAGTGGTTAATGTATATAGTTTTTGTATCTTGCAAAGGAATGTTTTAGCAATTCCTGTCAATAGAGAGCTTGAAGGGAAATGTATTTGTAGGCTTTTCCTTGAAGGCTCTGATATCTGGGCGGGGGGCGGGGGGCGGTTCAGAATAGCTGCTCGCTATTATGACTATTGCATGGGACACTATGCAAGTCTCTGATATCTGGCCAGGAGACTAAGGAGGCGGGGAAAGCTGAAGAACGATGAAAAGACAAAGCTTGCAGGGGACGCTGCACAAGTCTCTGACATACAGCCAAGTTGGACAAAGGAGAGGGACAAGAGGGAGGAAGACTACGAGCCTTCAGCATGAGGGACCACCGGAGACTGTTACGCACGCTCCAGTAGGAGGGTGTGGATTCCGGAAACTAATTATAATAACCCTGTTTCTTTTTTAGAAGTAGTAATGAATATGTGTTAGCCTAGGAGCATAAAAATCAGCTGCTTGATGTAACTGGTGTGCGTCTTGGTGGATCAGACTCCCAGCGCAGTTTGCTTACCTCTTTTCCTTTAATAGATTGTAAACTTTGATTGTAGTCCTATTTTGAAGACTGAGCCATTTATAACAGTAGTGAGGACTCCCGCCAGCCCTTCTCTGTCACCTTTAGCTCCCCTCCCTTCCCCCATCAAACCTAGTTTAAAGCCCTGGTAATCAGCTCAGAGAGCTTGCTCCCCAACACACTTGCGCCCCACCTGCCCAGTCCTGGTCCCCAGATTTTTGCGCCAGGAACATGATTCCACAGAGCCTTTAAGCCTTTCTGTAGCTGTAAAGATGCTGAAATGGTCCCTGGCTTAAGAAGAACTAGTTCCCCGCCTGGCACTACGAATCGTTGCTTAGGGCTAAAAGCTGAGGCTCTTGTCTGTTACGTGAACAGCCAGGGAGACTCAGCCTCCCTTCTCTGTTGAGTTCGGTGCTGCCTAGCCTTAACATTTTCAGTACTCAGTAGCGTCCCCCAGGCTCTTGTATTTTGAGAGGGATTGCACTCCCCTTACATCATATGGGAATCCCAGTTTTCTGTCTCACGGGTGAATGGTGTAAGGCACTTACAAATCAATGCAGATTGTTGTTGTTGCCCATTGCCATGTAAATTAAGGCCATGCAAGTACCTTCTCCTGTTTCTTCTTCCCTTTCATTTGTTGTCTGGTTTCTACAAAATATTACATATTTGGTGAAATGCCTTAAAACAACATTACTTTTTAATTAACAACTTTTTTTTTTTTTTCTCTCTCTAGGTCTGCCAGTAGCTGACAGAGTAGAAAGGTGTGCTTCTCTCCCTTTCTTGTATAGAGTTAGAGGCAATGCCTGATATCCGGCCAAGATGGACAAAGGAGAAGGACAAGGACAAAGCCTGGGAGGAAGACTATGAGCCTTCAGCACGAGAGACCCCCAGAGGGACCACCGGGGACTGATACGCATGAGCCAGTGGGAGGGTTCGGAATCTGGGAACTAGTTATAATAACCCTGCCTTTTTCCAGAAGTAGTAATGAACATGTATTAGCCTAGGAGCAGAAAAAGCTGCTGCCTGATGTAACGCGTGTGCGTGTTGGAGGAGCCCAGACTCCCCACGCACCCAGTGCTCTTTACTTGCCTTTTATTAACCCCATAAATAAATCTCATAAAGCTAAGTTGACTCGGAATTTATAACAGTATGATGAAAACTGTTGCACTCCAAGTTGGGAAGGGGAGAGGAAAATGTTCATGTATACGTGAGAATTGTACTCAAACAACTGATTACACTTTTGCATACACCTTTTAAGGGAAAACTTTAAACGTGAGAAGCAACAGGCAGTTTTCTACGTTTCCTGATATGATAACACGGTATATAATATAGGGATGATATCATACCTATAGTCTGCTGCAGGCTGAAAAGTAGCCTGTGCCTCAGGTACCGTTTTATGCCTTTGCTTTTGCTACTACATCCCTGTAAGTCTTCAAAAGGGAAATGAAATTATCCTGCCCAGAAGAAACACCGTCCAGAAGACACTTGACTTGTTAGGGCCTGAATTCTCAATGAAACCAAAGGCAGGGATCTTACTGACCTGAAGAAAGAGGCTTTCATCTCTCCTGGCTTGTTTACTCCTGAAGGAGCGTGAAAGAGACGCGTGTCCTTGTGTGTGAAGAGGAGGTGAAGGAACAGCTAGTGCAAGGAACACACAAATCCATTGCGCCAGACTAATAGGTGGTTGTCTCTGAGCTGGGAGACTGCCACAGAAACACAGAATTATCTAGGTTGGAAGAGACCTCCAAGATCACCGAGTCCAACCTCTGACCTAACACTAACCAGTCCTCCACTAAACCATATCACTGAGCTCTACATCTAAATGTCTTTTAAAGACACCCAGGGATGGAGGCTCAACCACTTCCCTGGGCAGCCCGTTCCAATGCCTAGCAGCCCCTTCAGTAAAGAAGTTCTTCATATTATCCAACCTAAACCTCCCCTGGCACAACTTTAGGCCATTTCTCCTCGTCCTGTCACCAGGCACGTGGGAAAATAGACCAAGCCCCACCTTGCTACAGCTTCCTTTAAGGTACCCGTAGAGTGTGATAAGGCCGCCCCTGAGCCTCCTTTTCTCCGGGCTGAACAAGCCCAGCTCCCTCAGCCGCTCCTCATAGGACTTGTTCTCCAGACCCCTCACCAGCTTCGTCGCCCTTCTTGGGACTCGCTCGAGCACCTCAATGTCCTTCTTGTAGCGAGGGGCCCAAAACTGAACACAGTACTCGAGGTGCGGCCTCACCAGAGCTGAGTACAGGGGGACAATCACTTCCCTAGCCCTGCTGGCCACACCGCTTCTTATGCAAGCCAGGATGCTGTTGGCCTTCTTGGCCACCTGAGCACCTGAGTGGGCTGGCTCATATTCAGCCCACTATCCACCAATACTCCCAGGTCCTTCTCCGCCAGGCAGCTTTCCAACCACTCAGCCATCTTCAAACTTCCAGATCTAGAGGAACACGTTGGCTGCAGCCTAACAGCCACGTGTATGGAAGCTCCCCCAAGCCAGCCAATCTTCTCCCCGTGACCTGCCAGAAAACAGCTGTCCTGGTTTCAGCTAGGATAGAGTTAATTTTCCTCCTAGGAGCTGGTAGGGTGCTCTGTTGTGGATTAGGATGAACACAGAATCACAGAATCACACAGAATTTCTAGGTTGGAAGAGACCTCAAGATCGTCGAGTCCAACCTCTGACCTAACACTAACAGTCCTCCACTAAACCATATCCCTAAGCTCTACAGCTAAACGTCTTTTAAAGACCTCCAGTGAGGCTGACTCCACCACTTCCCCGGGCAGCCTGTTCCAATGCCTAACAACCCTTTCGGTAAAGAAGTTCTTCCTACCATCCAACCTAAAACTCCCCTGGCACAACTTTAGCCCATTCCCCCTCGTCCTGTCACCAGGCACGTGGGAGAACAGACCGACCCCCACCTCGCTGCAGCCTCCTTTAAGGTACCTGTAGAGAGCAATAAGGTCGCCCCTGAGCCTCCTCTTCTCCAGGCTGAACAAGCCCAGCTCCCTCAGCCGCTCCTCGTAGGACTTGTTCTCCAGGCCCCTCACCAGCTTCGTCGCCCTTCTCTGGACTCGCTCAAGCACCTCAATGTCCTTCTTGTAGCGAGGGGCCCAAAACTGAACACAGTACTCGAGGTGCAGCCTCACCAGAGCCGAGTACAGGGGGACGATCACTTCCCTAGCCCTGCTGGCCACACTGCTTCTTATACAAGCCAGGATGCTGTTGGCCTTCTTGGCCACCTGAGCACACCGCTGGCTCATATTCAGCCGACTGTCAACCAATACTCCCAGGTCCTTCTCCACCAGGCAGCTTTCCAACCATTCCTCTCCCAGTCTGTAGCTCTGCTTGGGGTTATTGCGCCCCAGGCGCAGGACCCGGCACTCGGCCTTGTCGATTTTCATGCAGTTGACCTCAGCCCATCGGTGCAGCCTATCCAGATCCTCCTGTAGAGCCTTCCTACCCTCAAGCAGATCGACGCATGCACCTAACTTGGTGTCATCTGCGAACTTACTGAGGGTGCACTCAATGCCCTCATCCAGATCATCGATGACGATATTAAAGAGGACCAGCCCCAGCACCGAGCCCTGGGGAACGCCACTAGTGACTGGCCTCCAACTGGATTTGACTCCATTCACCACGACTCTTTGGGCCCGGCTATCCAGCCAGTTTCTAACCCAACGAAGCGTATGCCAGTCCAAGCCAAGAGCAGCCAGTTTCTTGAGGAGAATGCTGTGGGAAACGGTGTCAAAAGCCTTGCTGAAGTCAACATAGACCACATCCACAGCCTTCCCCAAGTGCCACATCCAAGTTGCCGTACATCCAAGTGCCGTAGCAGGTCACCAACCATTTCTTCGTGGATAGTGAGGGCCACATTCTGCTCCCCATCCCCTTCCGCCAGCTCAGGGTACTGGATATCCAGAGAACAACCGGTATTGCTGCTAAAGACTGAGGCGAAGAAGGCATTAAGCACCTCCGCCTTTTCCTCATCTTGTGTAACAAGGTTTCCCCCCGCATCCAGTAAAGGATGGAGATTCTCCTTGGTCCTCCATTTTGTGTTGATGTATTTGTAAAAAGATTTTTTGTTGTCTTTAACGGCAGTAGCCAGATTGAGCTCCAGATGAGCTTTGGCCTTTCTAATTTTGTCCCTGCACAGCCTCGTAACATCCTTATAGTCCTCCTCAGTGGCCCGCCCTTTTTTCCAAAGATTAGAACCCCCCTTTTTTCTCCTAAGCTCAAGCTGCAACTCTCTGTTGAGTGTGCTGGGTCTGGCTGGAGTGTTGACTTTCCCGGTAGCAGCCCATACAGTGCTGTGCTCTGCACTTGTGGCTGGAACAGCAGTGTTATCACACCAGTGTTGTGTCTACTGCTGGGCAGCAGTGGCACAGCATCGGGCCTCTGTCTAACCCTCCTAGGGGGTGGGCAAAAAGTGAGAAGAGAAACATCACTAGGGCAGCTGACCTAAACCAACCAAAGGGGTATTCCATGCCATGTGATGTCACACAGCAATAAAAGGTGGAAACAGGAAGAAGAGGGGAGGGGTGGGCTCTCGTTGTGAAGACGTCGGTCCTCCTCCCGAACACCGGCTACGTGCGTTGAGGCCCTGCTGCAAGGAGGTGGTCAATCATCGCTCATTTGTGAGAAGTAAAGAGCAATTTCTTTCCTCTGCACTTCCACATAGCCTTCATTGATTTTGTTTGTTTTCCTCCCTTCTTTTTATTTTCCCTTTCCCCCTCCCTTTTCCCCTTTCCCTTTTATTTCCCTTTAGTTAAATTGTTTAGTTCATAATAATCTTTATTTAATTATTATGATTATTTCCCTTTAATTAAATTATCCTTATCTCAACCCGTGAGTTGTTCTTTGCTTTACTTCTCCCCCTCCTCATCTAAAAAGAGGGGGAGTGAGAGAGCGGTTGTGGGGTTTAGCTGCCCAGCACGGTAAAACCACCACAGTCCTTTTTGGCGCCCAACGTGGGGCTCGAAGGCTTGAGATAACAACAGAATTGATTAAAACGCGTACAACTAACACACTTACTTGCTAGTAACCATGTTCATTGTTCTGTTAATAATGGCTTTGACTATATGTCATGCAATCCGTGTCATATTCTCCTTTCTCTTATATATTCGATCCGACAAAGTGCTGCAATCGGTGTTCACTTTTTTTAATTCGCTGTGCTGCCAAGCACTGACCTTGGGTTTAATCTGGAATTCAGGCTCTGCGCTGTTATCATTTGGGTCTCATGGAAACTATCTTTTAGAGAATATTCAGAACTACACTGCCTTCCTTTCCTCATCTGGACACCAGGTTATTAATAATATTAGGAATGGTACTTTTCCCTTCTTTCACAGTGGGTTAATTACAACAGTTTGGGAGTATTTTGAAGATCCATCTGTAACCCATGTATTGCTATTTCTAATTCTGAATAACAGGTTTCATTTTCTCTCTAAGATTAGTCGATTGTTTAGAAAGCTTACTTGGGAATCTGTCTCAAAACAGTCTTGTGGCGAGTGGCAAGGTGTGTGGGATGATGTTGGCAGATACCTGTCACGAGTGTCTCCTCCAATAGTTTTGAACTTCACCCCTGAGCAAGTGCTAAATCCTAAAAACCTGGTAGAAAGTTTGAGAGTTGTATGTGCTGACCCTGATAATGCCGGAGAACGACAGCTTGCAGCATTGTGCTGGGTCCTGGCTTACTCCTATCAAACACTGTTTAACATCATCCAGCAACTTGAAGAGAGGGAGGAAGTCTCTGAATCTGATGACCAAGTAACACATGCAGTGGCTGACCCAGAGGACCAACCGACTATGGTATCAGTTGCCCCCATAGTCAAGTCAAAACAATGGAAACAGAGGTCAGCTCGTTTAGTAAGGGAAGAAACCTCTTCTAAGAAGGAGGGAGAAGGGGAAATGGCAAGCACCTCTAAAGCAGAGCCATCACAAAAACAGCAGGAAGAAGAGATGGAAATCATAAAGGAATCAGAAATCACTCGATCCTTGTCCATGAGTGATTTGCGAGAAATACGAAAGGATTATGGTCGATGCCCAGGTGAACACATCCTCACCTGGCTGCTTCGATGCTGGGATGCTGGGGCCAATAGCCAACAATTAGAAGGCAATGAAGCCAAGCAGCTGGGATCCCTCTCTAGAGAAAGGGTAATTGACAAAGTAATCGGGAGAGGAGCACAGGCCCTCAGCCTCTGGAGACGACTCCTGGCAGCTGTGAGAGAAAGATATCCCCATAAGGAAGATATTGTATATCACGTAGGCAAGTGGACCACTATGGATAAAGGTCTCCAGCATCTGCGGGAATTAGCTGTGCGGGAGATGATTTATAGTGATTTGGACAATGCCCAGACACCTCAAGACCCCGATGAAGTCCAGTGCACAACATCCGTGTGGCGTAAATTTGTGCGGAGTGCACCATCAGCACATGCCAGTACACTGGCAGTAATTAACTGGGATGAGGGGATGGGACCAACAGTGTATAATCTGACCTGCCAGCTTCAAAAATATGAAGACAATCTCTCTGCTCCGCTACAGTCCTGTGTCTCAGCTGTGGAGAAACTGTCTGAAAGACTTGACCAGCTTGTGGAACGAGCATATTCCCCATATTCCCCCTCATCTAGACAGGGTGATATTTCAGCCACTAAGAATCAGCATTTGCCTGCTCAAGAGAGAGAGTATCCAAGACGCACACCACTTGGCACCTTGTGGTTTTATCTGCGTGACCATGGGGAAGATATGAGCAAATGGGATGGTGTACCTACTTCAACCCTAGCTGCTCGGGTACGTGAACTGAAAGGAAACACAGCAGCAAGAAGAGGGGCTCCTAAGAGAAATGTTGCTCCAGTTTCTATTGGGCAGTACCCCAGAGGCAGTAGAAGAGGCAGTAGAGCTGATGTTATTCTTGACCCTGATGAAGGGACCTCTGCCTCTCATTTGCAAGAATTAAGTGGCAGACGCTCCAACCAGGACGAGAGGGGCCCTGCCTCTGGCCAGGTAGAGGAGAGGGATAACCGGATTTATTGGACTGTGTGGATCCGATGGCCTGGCACATCAGAACCACAAGAATACAACGCTCTAGTGGACACTGGCGCACAATGTACCTTAATGCCATCAGGCTACCAAGGGACAGAACTCATCCGTATCTCTGGAGTGACAGGGGGATCCCAACGACTGTCTGTACTGGAAGCTGAAGTGAGTCTAACTGGGAATGAGTGGCAAAAGCATCCCATTGTGACTGGCCCAGAGGCTCCGTGTATCCTTGGCATAGACTACCTCAAGAGAGGGTACTTCAAGGATCCAAAAGGATATCGGTGGGCTTTTGGCATAGCTGCTTTGAGCACAGAGAAGATTAGGCAGCTGTCTACCCTGCCTGGCCTTTCAGAAGACCCTTCTGTTGTAGGATTGCTGAAGGTTGAAGAACAGCAGGTACCAATTGCTACTACAACGGTGCACCGACGGCAATATCGCACCAACCGAGACTCCCTGATTCCCATTCATGAGTTGGTTCACCGACTGGAGAGTCAAGGAGTAATCAGCAAGACTCGCTCACCCTTTAATAGTCTTATATGGCCAGTACAGAAGTCTAATGGCGAGTGGAGGTTAACAGTGGACTATCGAGGCCTGAATGAAGTCACACCACCGCTGAGTGCTGCAGTGCCGGACATGCTAGAACTTCAGTACGAACTAGAGTCAAAGGCAGCCAAGTGGTATGCCACAATTGATATCGCTAACGCATTTTTCTCCATCCCTTTGGCAGCAGCATGCAGGCCGCAGTTTGCTTTCACTTGGAGGGGCATCCAATACACCTGGAACCGGCTGCCCCAGGGGTGGAAGCACAGCCCTACCATTTGCCATGGACTGATCCAGTCTGCACTGGAGAAAGGGGGAGCTCCTGAGCACCTTCAGTACATTGATGACATCCTCGTGTGGGGCAACACAGCAGAAGAAGTTTTTGAGAAAGGGAAGAAAGTAATCCAAATTCTCTTGAAAGCTGGTTTTGCCATTAAACAGAGCAAGGTCAAGGGGCCTGCACAGGAAATCCAGTTCTTGGGGGTAAAATGGCAGGATGGACGTCGCCATATTCCAATGGATGTGATCAATAAAATAACAGCAATGTCTCCGCCAACTAGCAAAAAAGAAACACAAGCTTTCCTAGGCCTCGTGGGATTCTGGAGAATGCATGTGCCAGGCTATAGTCAGCTTGTGAGTCCTCTATATCGAGTGACTCGAAAGAGAAACTATTTCGAGTGGGGCCCTGAGCAACAACAGGCATTTGAACAAATCAAACAAGAAATAGCTCGTGCAGTAGCCCTTGGGCCTGTCCGTACTGGACCAGCTGTGCAAAACATACTTTATACTGCAGCTGGGGAGCATGGGCTCACCTGGAGCCTTTGGCAGAAAACCCCAGAAGAAACTTGAGGTCGACCTCTGGGCTTCTGGAGTCAGGGCTATCGAGGATCAGAAGCCAATTACACCCCAACTGAAAAAGAAATACTCACAGCATATGAGGGTGTTCGAGCTGCTTCAGAAGTTGTGGGTACAGAAGCACGGCTCCTCTTGGCACCGCGGCTACCTGTGTTACACTGGATGTTCAAAGAGAAAATTCCCACTACACACCATGCAACTGATGCTACGTGGAGTAAGTGGATAGCGTTAATTACCCAGCGGGCTCGAATGGGAAAACCTAATCGCCCAGGAATCCTGGAGGAGATTATGGACTGGCCGGAAGGCAGAGATTTTGGAGTGCCAACAGAAGAGGTAACCCGTGCTGAAGAGGCACCACCATACAATGAGTTGCCAGAAGACAGAAAGCAGTTTGTGTTGTTTACTGACGGATCCTGCCGTGTGGTAGGGAGCCATCGGAAATGGAAGGCTGCTGTGTGGAGTCCCACACGACGAGTTGTGGAGGCCATGGAAGGGGAAGGCGAGTCGAGTCAGTATGCAGAAGTAAAAGCCATACAACTAGCTCTAGAGATTGCCGAAAGAGAAAAATGGCCAGCATTGTATCTTTATACTGACTCATGGATGGTGGCAAATGCTCTGTGGGGGTGGCTACAGCAATGGAAACAGAGCAACTGGCAGCGCAGAGGTAAACCTATCTGGGCTGCTACCCTGTGGCAAGATATTGCTGCCCGGGTAGAAAACCTGGATGTTAAAGTACGTCATGTAGATGCCCACATGCCCAAGAGTCGCGCTACTGAAGAACATCAGAACAACGAAGAAGTGGATCGAGCTTCGAAAATTGAAGTGGCTCAGGTGGACCTAGACTGGGAACGTAAGGGTGAGCTGTTTGTAGCTCGATGGGCCCATGAAACATCAGGACATCTGGGGGGGGGATGCCACTTACAGATGGGCTCGTGATCAAGGGGTGGACTTGACCATTGAGGCCATCACACAGGTTACCCATGAGTGTGAGACCTGTGCTGCAATCAAGAAAGCCATGAAGGTAAAATCTCCCTGGAACAGGGGGAGATGGCTAGGGTTTCGGTATGGGGAGGCCTGGCAAATTGACTATATCGGACCACTCCCACAAACCCGCCAAGGCAAACGATACATACTCACCATGGTAGAAGCAACTACTGGGTGGCTGGAAACATACCCTGTAAACCATGCCACGGCCCGAAACACTATTTTGGGCCTGGAAAGACAAGTATTGTGGCGTCATGGTACACCCGAGAGAATTGAATCTGACAATGGGAGTCATTTCCGAAACAATCTTGTTACCTCCTGGGCCAAGAGGCATGGTATTGAGTGGGTGTACCACATCCCTTATCACCCACAAGCCTCTGGGAAGGTTGAGAGGTACAATGGACTGTTAAAGACTATGTTATGAGCATTAGGTGCTGGGACATGGAAACAATGGGACACATATCTACCAGAAGCCACTTGGCTAGTTAACAATAGGGGGTCTGACAGCCGTGCTGGTCCTGCCGAAACAAAACCCCTACACACTGTGAAAGGAGCTAAAGTTCCCGTAGTGCATGTAGGAAGGTGGATGGGGAAGGCAGTGTGGGTTGCTCCTGCCTCGGGAAAAGGCAAACCCACTCGTGGGATTGTCTTCGCCCAAGGACCAGGGTGTACCTGGTGGGTCATGCAAAAGAATGCGGATATCAAGCGTGTGCCTCAAGGAGAATTGACTTTGAGAGAAAACTAATCTGTAATCTAAGTTATATGTTGTAGGAAGATGCTGTAGGATCAACGACAGGTCAACTTTGCAAGGAGCCGGGCAGTGCAACAAGGACTTGAGCTAAGCTGGTGCTGGTGTCCAGACATCCAACTCCACCTGCCCTGAGTGGCCACTTTGGCAGGTGAAGACCTAATCATCAACAGTTCTTATGAACATTTTCCAAAAAAGACCTATGGAATGAAAAGATACACCTGCCTATTAATCCTGTCCTGTTAAATCCTTGTCCTGTTAAAGGACAAGGAATAATGATGAGAATGCTTGTATGCTAAAGTATGGGGATCTGAGTGTGACACAAATGCTGTGGAATAAGAGGTGGAGGTTGTGCTGGGTCTGGCTGGAGTGTTGACTTTCCCGGTAGCAGCCCATACAGTGCTGTGCTCTGCACTTGTGGCTGGAACAGCAGTGTTATCACACCAGTGTTGTGTCTACTGCTGGGCAGCAGTGGCACAGCATCGGGCCTCTGTCTAACCCTCCTAGGGGGTGGGCAAAAAGTGAGAAGAGAAACATCACTAGGGCAGCTGACCTAAACCAACCAAAGGGGTATTCCATGCCATGTGATGTCACACAGCAATAAAAGGTGGAAACAGGAAGAAGAGGGGAGGGGTGGGCTCTCGTTGTGAAGACGTCGGTCTTCCTCCCGAACACCGGCTACGTGCGTTGAGGCCCTGCTGCAAGGAGGTGGTCAATCATCGCTCATTTGTGGGAAGTAAAGAGCAATTTCTTTCCTCTGCACTTCCACATAGCCTTCATTGATTTTGTTTGTTTTCCTCCCTTCTTTTTATTTTCCCTTTCCCCCTCCCTTTTCCCCTTTCCCTTTTATTTCCCTTTAGTTAAATTGTTTAGTTCATAATAATCTTTATTTAATTATTATGATTATTTCCCTTTAATTAAATTATCCTTATCTCAACCCGTGAGTTGTTCTTTGCTTTACTTCTCCCCCTCCTCATCTAAAAAGAGGGGGAGTGAGAGAGCGGTTGTGGGGTTTAGCTGCCCAGCACGGTAAAACCACCACATTGAGCCAGGCCGGTCTTCTTCCACGTCGGCTCGTCTTTGGGCACGTGGGGACAGACCGCTCCTGCGCCATTAAGATTGCCTTCTTGAAGAGCGCCCAGCCTTCCTGGACTCCTCTGCCCTTCAGAACCGCCTCCCAAGAGACTCTAGCAACCAGTGTCCTGAGCAGCTCAAAGTCAGCCCTCCGGAAGTCCAATACAGCGGTTTTACTGGTCCCCTTCCTGGCCTCGCCAAGAATAGAGAACTCCACCATTTCGTGGTCACTCTGCCCAAGACAGCTTCCGACCACCGCACCTCCCACCAGTCCTTCTCTGTTTGTGAAGAGAAGGTCTAGCGGGGCACCACCCCTGGTAGGCTCACTAACCGGCTGCGTCAGGAAGCTATCTTCCACGCTCTCCAGAAACCTCCTAGACTGCTTTCTCTGGGCTGTGTTGTGCTTCCAGGATATGTCAGGGAAGTTGAAGTCCCCCACGAGAACAAGCGCCGACGATTTCGCAACTTCTGTCAGCCGCCTGTAGAACTCCTCATCCGTCTCCTCATCCCGGTTCGGCGGTCTATAACAGACCGCGACCGGGACGCTAGCCTTGTTGGCCTTCCCGCCGATCCTAACCCAAAGGGACTCAACCTTGTCATTCCCAGCCTCGAGTTCCACAACATCGAAAGATTCTCTAATATAGGGAGCCACACCACCACCCCTTCTGTGCTGCCTGTCCCTTCAGAAGAGCTTATAGCCAGTCATTGCAGCACTCCAGTCATGAGAGTGGTCTCACCACCACGTCTCCGTGATGGCAACCAAGTCGTAGCCTGCCTGCTGCACGATGGCTTCCAGCTCCTCCTGTTTGTTAGCCATGCTGCGTGCACTGCTGTAGATGCACTTCAGCTGGGCCACTGCCTTATCCCCCGGCCTTGCCATTGTTCCCCCTGGCACAGCTCCAACAAGCCTTGAGCGAACCAACGGCTGTGCGAACGGCTGTGTGGTGCTTAGCTGCCGGCTGGGGGAAGCCACGATGACTGCAATGTAGTCATGTAACCAAATTAAAGCCAAAACTTTCAGCCCGGTCCTTGACCTGAATAGGGAGTGAGGATCCGGATCCTGGCATTTATACGTGATAGTTTATATGCAAGCAAAGTCAATACTGCAGTCGGAGGTCATGGCGCTAGATTTTGAAAAGGCCGGCATAAAGAAGAGATCTCAGAAAAGCAAATCTAAGCAACGTTAATGTCAAGTAAAGTCTTTCGGATTGCTATATTCCTTATCTGTCGTGACTAGACAGATGAAAATCTATGACGGCAATTTTGCCATTTAGGTCATTTTCTTTGTTTCTTTTATTTCTTCTCTTTATGTTGATTTATCTTATTTTAACAGGCTCTGTACTAACTTTCCTCACAGAATGACTAGCAGAAATATGACCCTCACATGCCTTTTGTATTTAATTCATTAGGTCAACTCTAAGCACTAAGCCCCTTGTCAGGTTCTTTCTGTTAGCAATAAGGAGCAATTGAACCTTAAACATTGAAACGAGGTTGATGAGCCTATTCCACAAGGTCTCATGACTCCACACATGTGAAGTGAAATCTGCCAGGTGCGGATCATTTGACCTTAGCTATATAGGAAGCATGAGGAGTTCTGGGAAGAGTTGCCACTCGAGGGGAGTCTGAGGTTCATGTTGCTTAGGGTGCTTTTCTACTGTGCGGGTGAAATGGACGTAGTGTTCCAAAATAGGCTGCTTTTTCTTCGTGTTTTCTACCATCTCTGAGAAATAGTTCTGGACGCTCTATGAGCTAGTAACATCGGCGTTAACTACTCAGAACGCAAAAACCCATGTGGTGCTCCTTCCCTGTGAAGTTCTTCGTCAGTGAGTCGAATTCAGAAGCTCGCAGGCAAGTGTTTCGGGGTTAAAAATTTGATTTGGGTTGGGTAGGGGAGCTTGAGGACGCTGGTCCCCAGTCCTGGTCCCCAGTCCTGGTCCCCAGTCCTGGTCCCCAGTCCTGGTCCCCAGTCCTGGTCCCCAGTCCTGGTCCCCAGTCCTGGTCCCCAGTCCTGGTCCCCAGTCCTGGTCCCCAGTCCTGGTCCCCAGTCCTGGTCCCCAGTCCTGGTCCCCAGTCCTGGTCCCCAGTCCTGGTCCCCAGTCCTGGTCCCCAGTCCTGGTCCCCAGTCCTGGTCCCCAGTCCTGGTCCCCAGTCCTGGTCCCCAGTCCTGGTCCCCAGTCCTGGTCCCCAGTCCTGGTCCCCAGTCCTGGTCCCCAGTCCTGGTCCCCAGTCCTGGTCCCCAGTCCTGGTCCCCAGTCCTGGTCCCCAGTCCTGGTCCCCAGTCCTGGTCCCCAGTCCTGGTCCCCAGTCCTGGTCCCCAGTCCTGGTCCCCAGTCCTGGTCCCCAGTCCTGGTCCCCAGTCCTGGTCCCCAGTCCTGGTCCCCAGTCCTGGTCCCCAGTCCTGGTCCCCAGTCCTGGTCCCCAGTCCTGGTCCCCAGTCCTGGTCCCCAGTCCTGGTCCCCAGTCCTGGTCCCCAGTCCTGGTCCCCAGTCCTGGTCCCCAGTCCTGGTCCCCAGTCCTGGTCCCCAGTCCTGGTCCCCAGTCCTGGTCCCCAGTCCTGGTCCCCAGTCCTGGTCCCCAGTCCTGGTCCCCAGTCCTGGTCCCCAGTCCTGGTCCCCAGTCCTGGTCCCCAGTCCTGGTCCCCAGTCCTGGTCCCCAGTCCTGGTCCCCAGTCCTGGTCCCCAGTCCTGGTCCCCAGTCCTGGTCCCCAGTCCTGGTCCCCAGTCCTGGTCCCCAGTCCTGGTCCCCAGTCCTGGTCCCCAGTCCTGGTCCCCAGTCCTGGTCCCCAGTCCTGGTCCCCAGTCCTGGTCCCCAGTCCTGGTCCCCAGTCCTGGTCCCCAGTCCTGGTCCCCAGTCCTGGTCCCCAGTCCTGGTCCCCAGTCCTGGTCCCCAGTCCTGGTCCCCAGTCCTGGTCCCCAGTCCTGGTCCCCAGTCCTGGTCCCCAGTCCTGGTCCCCAGTCCTGGTCCCCAGTCCTGGTCCCCAGTCCTGGTCCCCAGTCCTGGTCCCCAGTCCTGGTCCCCAGTCCTGGTCCCCAGTCCTGGTCCCCAGTCCTGGTCCCCAGTCCTGGTCCCCAGTCCTGGTCCCCAGTCCTGGTCCCCAGTCCTGGTCCCCAGTCCTGGTCCCCAGTCCTGGTCCCCAGTCCTGGTCCCCAGTCCTGGTCCCCAGTCCTGGTCCCCAGTCCTGGTCCCCAGTCCTGGTCCCCAGTCCTGGTCCCCAGTCCTGGTCCCCAGTCCTGGTCCCCAGTCCTGGTCCCCAGTCCTGGTCCCCAGTCCTGGTCCCCAGTCCTGGTCCCCAGTCCTGGTCCCCAGTCCTGGTCCCCAGTCCTGGTCCCCAGTCCTGGTCCCCAGTCCTGGTCCCCAGTCCTGGTCCCCAGTCCTGGTCCCCAGTCCTGGTCCCCAGTCCTGGTCCCCAGTCCTGGTCCCCAGTCCTGGTCCCCAGTCCTGGTCCCCAGTCCTGGTCCCCAGTCCTGGTCCCCAGTCCTGGTCCCCAGTCCTGGTCCCCAGTCCTGGTCCCCAGTCCTGGTCCCCAGTCCTGGTCCCCAGTCCTGGTCCCCAGTCCTGGTCCCCAGTCCTGGTCCCCAGTCCTGGTCCCCAGTCCTGGTCCCCAGTCCTGGTCCCCAGTCCTGGTCCCCAGTCCTGGTCCCCAGTCCTGGTCCCCAGTCCTGGTCCCCAGTCCTGGTCCCCAGTCCTGGTCCCCAGTCCTGGTCCCCAGTCCTGGTCCCCAGTCCTGGTCCCCAGTCCTGGTCCCCAGTCCTGGTCCCCAGTCCTGGTCCCCAGTCCTGGTCCCCAGTCCTGGTCCCCAGTCCTGGTCCCCAGTCCTGGTCCCCAGTCCTGGTCCCCAGTCCTGGTCCCCAGTCCTGGTCCCCAGTCCTGGTCCCCAGTCCTGGTCCCCAGTCCTGGTCCCCAGTCCTGGTCCCCAGTCCTGGTCCCCAGTCCTGGTCCCCAGTCCTGGTCCCCAGTCCTGGTCCCCAGTCCTGGTCCCCAGTCCTGGTCCCCAGTCCTGGTCCCCAGTCCTGGTCCCCAGTCCTGGTCCCCAGTCCTGGTCCCCAGTCCTGGTCCCCAGTCCTGGTCCCCAGTCCTGGTCCCCAGTCCTGGTCCCCAGTCCTGGTCCCCAGTCCTGGTCCCCAGTCCTGGTCCCCAGTCCTGGTCCCCAGTCCTGGTCCCCAGTCCTGGTCCCCAGTCCTGGTCCCCAGTCCTGGTCCCCAGTCCTGGTCCCCAGTCCTGGTCCCCAGTCCTGGTCCCCAGTCCTGGTCCCCAGTCCTGGTCCCCAGTCCTGGTCCCCAGTCCTGGTCCCCAGTCCTGGTCCCCAGTCCTGGTCCCCAGTCCTGGTCCCCAGTCCTGGTCCCCAGTCCTGGTCCCCAGTCCTGGTCCCCAGTCCTGGTCCCCAGTCCTGGTCCCCAGTCCTGGTCCCCAGTCCTGGTCCCCAGTCCTGGTCCCCAGTCCTGGTCCCCAGTCCTGGTCCCCAGTCCTGGTCCCCAGTCCTGGTCCCCAGTCCTGGTCCCCAGTCCTGGTCCCCAGTCCTGGTCCCCAGTCCTGGTCCCCAGTCCTGGTCCCCAGTCCTGGTCCCCAGTCCTGGTCCCCAGTCCTGGTCCCCAGTCCTGGTCCCCAGTCCTGGTCCCCAGTCCTGGTCCCCAGTCCTGGTCCCCAGTCCTGGTCCCCAGTCCTGGTCCCCAGTCCTGGTCCCCAGTCCTGGTCCCCAGTCCTGGTCCCCAGTCCTGGTCCCCAGTCCTGGTCCCCAGTCCTGGTCCCCAGTCCTGGTCCCCAGTCCTGGTCCCCAGTCCTGGTCCCCAGTCCTGGTCCCCAGTCCTGGTCCCCAGTCCTGGTCCCCAGTCCTGGTCCCCAGTCCTGGTCCCCAGTCCTGGTCCCCAGTCCTGGTCCCCAGTCCTGGTCCCCAGTCCTGGTCCCCAGTCCTGGTCCCCAGTCCTGGTCCCCAGTCCTGGTCCCCAGTCCTGGTCCCCAGTCCTGGTCCCCAGTCCTGGTCCCCAGTCCTGGTCCCCAGTCCTGGTCCCCAGTCCTGGTCCCCAGTCCTGGTCCCCAGTCCTGGTCCCCAGTCCTGGTCCCCAGTCCTGGTCCCCAGTCCTGGTCCCCAGTCCTGGTCCCCAGTCCTGGTCCCCAGTCCTGGTCCCCAGTCCTGGTCCCCAGTCCTGGTCCCCAGTCCTGGTCCCCAGTCCTGGTCCCCAGTCCTGGTCCCCAGTCCTGGTCCCCAGTCCTGGTCCCCAGTCCTGGTCCCCAGTCCTGGTCCCCAGTCCTGGTCCCCAGTCCTGGTCCCCAGTCCTGGTCCCCAGTCCTGGTCCCCAGTCCTGGTCCCCAGTCCTGGTCCCCAGTCCTGGTCCCCAGTCCTGGTCCCCAGTCCTGGTCCCCAGTCCTGGTCCCCAGTCCTGGTCCCCAGTCCTGGTCCCCAGTCCTGGTCCCCAGTCCTGGTCCCCAGTCCTGGTCCCCAGTCCTGGTCCCCAGTCCTGGTCCCCAGTCCTGGTCCCCAGTCCTGGTCCCCAGTCCTGGTCCCCAGTCCTGGTCCCCAGTCCTGGTCCCCAGTCCTGGTCCCCAGTCCTGGTCCCCAGTCCTGGTCCCCAGTCCTGGTCCCCAGTCCTGGTCCCCAGTCCTGGTCCCCAGTCCTGGTCCCCAGTCCTGGTCCCCAGTCCTGGTCCCCAGTCCTGGTCCCCAGTCCTGGTCCCCAGTCCTGGTCCCCAGTCCTGGTCCCCAGTCCTGGTCCCCAGTCCTGGTCCCCAGTCCTGGTCCCCAGTCCTGGTCCCCAGTCCTGGTCCCCAGTCCTGGTCCCCAGTCCTGGTCCCCAGTCCTGGTCCCCAGTCCTGGTCCCCAGTCCTGGTCCCCAGTCCTGGTCCCCAGTCCTGGTCCCCAGTCCTGGTCCCCAGTCCTGGTCCCCAGTCCTGGTCCCCAGTCCTGGTCCCCAGTCCTGGTCCCCAGTCCTGGTCCCCAGTCCTGGTCCCCAGTCCTGGTCCCCAGTCCTGGTCCCCAGTCCTGGTCCCCAGTCCTGGTCCCCAGTCCTGGTCCCCAGTCCTGGTCCCCAGTCCTGGTCCCCAGTCCTGGTCCCCAGTCCTGGTCCCCAGTCCTGGTCCCCAGTCCTGGTCCCCAGTCCTGGTCCCCAGTCCTGGTCCCCAGTCCTGGTCCCCAGTCCTGGTCCCCAGTCCTGGTCCCCAGTCCTGGTCCCCAGTCCTGGTCCCCAGTCCTGGTCCCCAGTCCTGGTCCCCAGTCCTGGTCCCCAGTCCTGGTCCCCAGTCCTGGTCCCCAGTCCTGGTCCCCAGTCCTGGTCCCCAGTCCTGGTCCCCAGTCCTGGTCCCCAGTCCTGGTCCCCAGTCCTGGTCCCCAGTCCTGGTCCCCAGTCCTGGTCCCCAGTCCTGGTCCCCAGTCCTGGTCCCCAGTCCTGGTCCCCAGTCCTGGTCCCCAGTCCTGGTCCCCAGTCCTGGTCCCCAGTCCTGGTCCCCAGTCCTGGTCCCCAGTCCTGGTCCCCAGTCCTGGTCCCCAGTCCTGGTCCCCAGTCCTGGTCCCCAGTCCTGGTCCCCAGTCCTGGTCCCCAGTCCTGGTCCCCAGTCCTGGTCCCCAGTCCTGGTCCCCAGTCCTGGTCCCCAGTCCTGGTCCCCAGTCCTGGTCCCCAGTCCTGGTCCCCAGTCCTGGTCCCCAGTCCTGGTCCCCAGTCCTGGTCCCCAGTCCTGGTCCCCAGTCCTGGTCCCCAGTCCTGGTCCCCAGTCCTGGTCCCCAGTCCTGGTCCCCAGTCCTGGTCCCCAGTCCTGGTCCCCAGTCCTGGTCCCCAGTCCTGGTCCCCAGTCCTGGTCCCCAGTCCTGGTCCCCAGTCCTGGTCCCCAGTCCTGGTCCCCAGTCCTGGTCCCCAGTCCTGGTCCCCAGTCCTGGTCCCCAGTCCTGGTCCCCAGTCCTGGTCCCCAGTCCTGGTCCCCAGTCCTGGTCCCCAGTCCTGGTCCCCAGTCCTGGTCCCCAGTCCTGGTCCCCAGTCCTGGTCCCCAGTCCTGGTCCCCAGTCCTGGTCCCCAGTCCTGGTCCCCAGTCCTGGTCCCCAGTCCTGGTCCCCAGTCCTGGTCCCCAGTCCTGGTCCCCAGTCCTGGTCCCCAGTCCTGGTCCCCAGTCCTGGTCCCCAGTCCTGGTCCCCAGTCCTGGTCCCCAGTCCTGGTCCCCAGTCCTGGTCCCCAGTCCTGGTCCCCAGTCCTGGTCCCCAGTCCTGGTCCCCAGTCCTGGTCCCCAGTCCTGGTCCCCAGTCCTGGTCCCCAGTCCTGGTCCCCAGTCCTGGTCCCCAGTCCTGGTCCCCAGTCCTGGTCCCCAGTCCTGGTCCCCAGTCCTGGTCCCCAGTCCTGGTCCCCAGTCCTGGTCCCCAGTCCTGGTCCCCAGTCCTGGTCCCCAGTCCTGGTCCCCAGTCCTGGTCCCCAGTCCTGGTCCCCAGTCCTGGTCCCCAGTCCTGGTCCCCAGTCCTGGTCCCCAGTCCTGGTCCCCAGTCCTGGTCCCCAGTCCTGGTCCCCAGTCCTGGTCCCCAGTCCTGGTCCCCAGTCCTGGTCCCCAGTCCTGGTCCCCAGTCCTGGTCCCCAGTCCTGGTCCCCAGTCCTGGTCCCCAGTCCTGGTCCCCAGTCCTGGTCCCCAGTCCTGGTCCCCAGTCCTGGTCCCCAGTCCTGGTCCCCAGTCCTGGTCCCCAGTCCTGGTCCCCAGTCCTGGTCCCCAGTCCTGGTCCCCAGTCCTGGTCCCCAGTCCTGGTCCCCAGTCCTGGTCCCCAGTCCTGGTCCCCAGTCCTGGTCCCCAGTCCTGGTCCCCAGTCCTGGTCCCCAGTCCTGGTCCCCAGTCCTGGTCCCCAGTCCTGGTCCCCAGTCCTGGTCCCCAGTCCTGGTCCCCAGTCCTGGTCCCCAGTCCTGGTCCCCAGTCCTGGTCCCCAGTCCTGGTCCCCAGTCCTGGTCCCCAGTCCTGGTCCCCAGTCCTGGTCCCCAGTCCTGGTCCCCAGTCCTGGTCCCCAGTCCTGGTCCCCAGTCCTGGTCCCCAGTCCTGGTCCCCAGTCCTGGTCCCCAGTCCTGGTCCCCAGTCCTGGTCCCCAGTCCTGGTCCCCAGTCCTGGTCCCCAGTCCTGGTCCCCAGTCCTGGTCCCCAGTCCTGGTCCCCAGTCCTGGTCCCCAGTCCTGGTCCCCAGTCCTGGTCCCCAGTCCTGGTCCCCAGTCCTGGTCCCCAGTCCTGGTCCCCAGTCCTGGTCCCCAGTCCTGGTCCCCAGTCCTGGTCCCCAGTCCTGGTCCCCAGTCCTGGTCCCCAGTCCTGGTCCCCAGTCCTGGTCCCCAGTCCTGGTCCCCAGTCCTGGTCCCCAGTCCTGGTCCCCAGTCCTGGTCCCCAGTCCTGGTCCCCAGTCCTGGTCCCCAGTCCTGGTCCCCAGTCCTGGTCCCCAGTCCTGGTCCCCAGTCCTGGTCCCCAGTCCTGGTCCCCAGTCCTGGTCCCCAGTCCTGGTCCCCAGTCCTGGTCCCCAGTCCTGGTCCCCAGTCCTGGTCCCCAGTCCTGGTCCCCAGTCCTGGTCCCCAGTCCTGGTCCCCAGTCCTGGTCCCCAGTCCTGGTCCCCAGTCCTGGTCCCCAGTCCTGGTCCCCAGTCCTGGTCCCCAGTCCTGGTCCCCAGTCCTGGTCCCCAGTCCTGGTCCCCAGTCCTGGTCCCCAGTCCTGGTCCCCAGTCCTGGTCCCCAGTCCTGGTCCCCAGTCCTGGTCCCCAGTCCTGGTCCCCAGTCCTGGTCCCCAGTCCTGGTCCCCAGTCCTGGTCCCCAGTCCTGGTCCCCAGTCCTGGTCCCCAGTCCTGGTCCCCAGTCCTGGTCCCCAGTCCTGGTCCCCAGTCCTGGTCCCCAGTCCTGGTCCCCAGTCCTGGTCCCCAGTCCTGGTCCCCAGTCCTGGTCCCCAGTCCTGGTCCCCAGTCCTGGTCCCCAGTCCTGGTCCCCAGTCCTGGTCCCCAGTCCTGGTCCCCAGTCCTGGTCCCCAGTCCTGGTCCCCAGTCCTGGTCCCCAGTCCTGGTCCCCAGTCCTGGTCCCCAGTCCTGGTCCCCAGTCCTGGTCCCCAGTCCTGGTCCCCAGTCCTGGTCCCCAGTCCTGGTCCCCAGTCCTGGTCCCCAGTCCTGGTCCCCAGTCCTGGTCCCCAGTCCTGGTCCCCAGTCCTGGTCCCCAGTCCTGGTCCCCAGTCCTGGTCCCCAGTCCTGGTCCCCAGTCCTGGTCCCCAGTCCTGGTCCCCAGTCCTGGTCCCCAGTCCTGGTCCCCAGTCCTGGTCCCCAGTCCTGGTCCCCAGTCCTGGTCCCCAGTCCTGGTCCCCAGTCCTGGTCCCCAGTCCTGGTCCCCAGTCCTGGTCCCCAGTCCTGGTCCCCAGTCCTGGTCCCCAGTCCTGGTCCCCAGTCCTGGTCCCCAGTCCTGGTCCCCAGTCCTGGTCCCCAGTCCTGGTCCCCAGTCCTGGTCCCCAGTCCTGGTCCCCAGTCCTGGTCCCCAGTCCTGGTCCCCAGTCCTGGTCCCCAGTCCTGGTCCCCAGTCCTGGTCCCCAGTCCTGGTCCCCAGTCCTGGTCCCCAGTCCTGGTCCCCAGTCCTGGTCCCCAGTCCTGGTCCCCAGTCCTGGTCCCCAGTCCTGGTCCCCAGTCCTGGTCCCCAGTCCTGGTCCCCAGTCCTGGTCCCCAGTCCTGGTCCCCAGTCCTGGTCCCCAGTCCTGGTCCCCAGTCCTGGTCCCCAGTCCTGGTCCCCAGTCCTGGTCCCCAGTCCTGGTCCCCAGTCCTGGTCCCCAGTCCTGGTCCCCAGTCCTGGTCCCCAGTCCTGGTCCCCAGTCCTGGTCCCCAGTCCTGGTCCCCAGTCCTGGTCCCCAGTCCTGGTCCCCAGTCCTGGTCCCCAGTCCTGGTCCCCAGTCCTGGTCCCCAGTCCTGGTCCCCAGTCCTGGTCCCCAGTCCTGGTCCCCAGTCCTGGTCCCCAGTCCTGGTCCCCAGTCCTGGTCCCCAGTCCTGGTCCCCAGTCCTGGTCCCCAGTCCTGGTCCCCAGTCCTGGTCCCCAGTCCTGGTCCCCAGTCCTGGTCCCCAGTCCTGGTCCCCAGTCCTGGTCCCCAGTCCTGGTCCCCAGTCCTGGTCCCCAGTCCTGGTCCCCAGTCCTGGTCCCCAGTCCTGGTCCCCAGTCCTGGTCCCCAGTCCTGGTCCCCAGTCCTGGTCCCCAGTCCTGGTCCCCAGTCCTGGTCCCCAGTCCTGGTCCCCAGTCCTGGTCCCCAGTCCTGGTCCCCAGTCCTGGTCCCCAGTCCTGGTCCCCAGTCCTGGTCCCCAGTCCTGGTCCCCAGTCCTGGTCCCCAGTCCTGGTCCCCAGTCCTGGTCCCCAGTCCTGGTCCCCAGTCCTGGTCCCCAGTCCTGGTCCCCAGTCCTGGTCCCCAGTCCTGGTCCCCAGTCCTGGTCCCCAGTCCTGGTCCCCAGTCCTGGTCCCCAGTCCTGGTCCCCAGTCCTGGTCCCCAGTCCTGGTCCCCAGTCCTGGTCCCCAGTCCTGGTCCCCAGTCCTGGTCCCCAGTCCTGGTCCCCAGTCCTGGTCCCCAGTCCTGGTCCCCAGTCCTGGTCCCCAGTCCTGGTCCCCAGTCCTGGTCCCCAGTCCTGGTCCCCAGTCCTGGTCCCCAGTCCTGGTCCCCAGTCCTGGTCCCCAGTCCTGGTCCCCAGTCCTGGTCCCCAGTCCTGGTCCCCAGTCCTGGTCCCCAGTCCTGGTCCCCAGTCCTGGTCCCCAGTCCTGGTCCCCAGTCCTGGTCCCCAGTCCTGGTCCCCAGTCCTGGTCCCCAGTCCTGGTCCCCAGTCCTGGTCCCCAGTCCTGGTCCCCAGTCCTGGTCCCCAGTCCTGGTCCCCTTCTGCTTGGAGATGGCAGCCTGAACAAGCTGCTCCACTACACTTCCAGGGACAGAGCTGAGACTTACCTGTACTTTCCCAGACCTTTCTTCCTGCCCTTCTTGATGACGGGGGTGATATTGGCTATCCTCCGTTCTGATCGTCTTTCTCCTCCTGATCTGGAGACCTGTAGTAGACCCCCAGCACCGTGTCTCCCATACCATTCCACCCCTTGATTCTTACTCACAAGCTCTCCAGCTGTCCATCACCCTCCCCCAGCTGGAGCTGGGTACCCTCTAATTGCTCCCTCACATAAAGGGCAACCCCACCCCCTCGCTTCCCCAGCCTGTCTCTCCTAAAGACGACAGAGCCCTCCATGACTGCGTTCCAGTCACGCGAGCTGTCCCACCACGTCTCAGTGATCGCAAGGAGGTCGTGGCCCCGCGACCAAACACAGATCTTGAGCTCATCCTGTTTATTTCCCATGCTCCGTGCATTGGTGTACAGGCACTTTAGGGAAGCAGCAGGTACAGTTACCCTGGGGGGATGCAAGAAGAAGATACTGGACGGGGGATTGGGAACGCTCCCTTCTCTGAGGAGCCCTCAGACAATCCTATGGGAGAGCTCAGAAGTTTTCCCCTGTCTTCAACAGTGGCAGTAGTGTGAAATGTGTTCATCTGGTTCATGTTAGTATGGAACAATGCTAGGGTCCATGGTACGATGAATGTGACCTTCTGTCCTACAGACCCTTGTATAACCACAAATCTAAGAAAAACAGAGTGGTTAATGTATATGGTTTTTGTATCTTGCAAAGGAATGTTTTAGCAATTCCTGTCAATAGAGAGCTTGAAGGGAAATGTATTTGTAGGCTTTTCCTTGAAGGCTCTGGTATCTGGGCGGGGGGGGAGGTTCAGAATAGCTGCTAGCTATTATGACTATTGCATGGGACACCATGCAAGTCTCTGATATCTGGCCAGGAGACTAAGGAGGCGGGGAAAGCTGAAGAACGATGAAAAGACAAAGCTTGCAGGGGACGCTGCACAAGTCTCTGACATACAGCCAAGTTGGACAAAGGAGAGGGACAAGAGGGAGGAAGACTATGAGCCTTCATCTTAGAGGGAAAAGGAGTGGAATTAAGTTGGCCCCTGACTGAGCCTTTGGTGTTGGCATGAGAAAAGTACAGGCTGGAGAAAGATAAAGGAAGGCTTAAAAGAGTTGTTGAAGGTGTTAAAGTTGTGGCATGTAGTATTTAACAGAGCTGTTTAAGTTGAATGAGCAGGGAAAGAGGATGTAGGAGTGTTAATAGTTCTGCCTCCACAGGAAGCTGTGATCTCAAAATCACCGGTGTGAGCCCTTTGGGGCAGAGGGACCATGATGGGTGCGAGAGAGTTGTCATGGACACAGAAAAGCAACGAACTCTTAAAACAACCTGAGTTTAGGAGTGAGCTCAGATTGCCAATGGGACCGCTCAGGGAACTGTTGACAATTGCATTCCCCTGACCGACCCCACACCGAGACTATAGTCACCCCGGAAATAATGAACGGTAAATACCAAAATCTGGTTAAATTGGGAATTGAGAATCTGTTCCAACAAGATCCAAAAGAAACCCCTATGGAATTTTTGGACCGACTCTGAAATGCAATGGAAAACAAAACAAAGCAAACAAACGAAACTGGAGAAAATAGGGGCTAAGTGAGAACAGGGAAAATGGACACTGCCAGACAGGCGAGAGATATTGCCAAAAGCTTATGCGAAGCAAATACTGGGACGTTTGCATGCACAAACACGTTGGGGTACAAAGGCGTTAAGTGACCATTTACTTAAACAATTTGGTTGCATTGGGATTTTTGAAATAGCAAAGCAAGTTGTACAAAGTCGCTTAACTTGTCAGAAGATAAATAAGAAAGTGTTTTGACAAGCAGCCACGGGAGGGAGAAAAAACAGCTTATAGGCCTTTTGAGCAAGTACATGTTGATTTAACTGAATTGCCTAAGGTAGGGAGGATAAAATACCTATTGGTAATAGTAGATCATTTAACACAATGGGTAGAAGCTTATCCTGTAGCATGAGCTACAGCACAAATGGTGGTAAAAATTCTCTTAGAACACCTGATACCTAGATATGGGATAATCCAGTACATTGATTCTGATCGGGGCACGCACTTTACTTCTAAAATAATAACATTATTATGTCAATCATTAGGTATTCAGTGGGAATACCATACTTTCCCTGAACTTTGCGGGTGCCACGGAGTAGAAAGACTGAATCAAACAATAAAACAACCATTGGCTAAATTAATGATCGAGACACAAATGCCCTGGACGAGATGCTTACCATTGGCACTTTTAAACATAAGAACTAAACCACACAGTGAGACTGGATTATCACCATATGAAAGGTTATATGGTATGCCTTCTTCTCAAGGGATGCCTCTAGGGAACAATGTAGTTGAGGATCATAGCATCCAGAAATGCGTAACTATTATTGGAAGGAGATTACAAGAGCTAAGAGAAATTGGAACGATGGCTCAAACACCACCTTTAGGATTTGCTATTTGTAAAATACAACCAGGAGACAAGGTCTTAATAAACACCTGGAGGGAAGAATCATTGGACCCCCGACGGGAGGGATCGTACCTTGTTTTCCTTACTACCTCACAGCAGAAAGGGGTTGGACCCACGCATCCAGAATAAAAGGACCAGTCACTGCTGAAACTTGGAGGGTTGAGTCTGCTCCTGGGGAACTGAAACTCAAGCTACAGAAGCACTAATATTCTGGCAACGAGGCTCTGCATGAATTAAGGATGCCAAATAAAGGGGACAAGCGTAAAGGGAGGAAAGGGAGAAGGCAAGACCGGGCCAGGACCCTCCGCTGCGGTGTGTATGGTCTACCGAGGGAGGCAACCCCTATGGGTATTGACTGCCGAGTGAGAGGGCCTCAGCCGGACTTCTCCCACACTAAGGTCAGGTTGTCCCAAGAAAATAACATCAGAACCTTTTTTTTTAAACCCATATAAAATTGTGATTCGTTTTCCAGGAGCTGGATCACCCTGACAGGCTGAATGGTAACACAAACCCAAATCGACCCTGAAAGCGGGCCCAACCCCTTGATGGAAGGCGTTTGCTTATTATGATCCAGCTATGTGGGCAGAAGACGGATCCTGGGGCTATAGGACCCCAATATATATACTTAATAGAACAATTAGGTTACAAGCTGTAATAGAAATAGTTGTAAATAAAACCGGAGATGCGCTTGGATGAATTGCAAAGCAAAATACCAAGATGAGAACTGCTTTGTATCAAAATCGCTTAGCTTTGGGTTATTTACTAGAGAAGGAGAAGTCTGTGGAAAATTTAACCTTAGTAATTGCTGTTTAGAGATTGATGATGAGGGTGTTTCTTCCTAGTAGCTGGTAGAATGCTATGTTCTGGCTTAGGATGAGAAGAGTGCTGATAATATGCTGATGTTTTAATTGTTGCAGGGCAGTGCTTACACCTAGCCAAGGACGTTTCAGCTTCTCACTCTGTCCTGCCAGCAGGCAGGCTGGGGGTGCACGAGCTGGGAGGAGGGCCGGAATGCTCGGGGTTAGGCTGGGCATCGGGCAGTGGGTGGTGAGCAATTGCATTGTGCATCACTTGTTTCGTACACGTTATTACTAGTAGTACTATTATCATCATTATTGTCATTATTATTATTGTTGTTGTTATTTTCTTGTCTTTATCTCAACTGACGGGCTTCACTTTCCCGTTTCTCTCTCCCATCCCAGAGAAGGAGGGGGGGAGGTGAGCGAACAGCCGTGTGTTGATTAGCTGCCCGCTGGGTTAAACCACAACAGAAAGAAAAGCTGTAAATGAACTTGTAAAAGAAATGAAGAAAATTGCACATGTCCCAGTGCAGATCTCAAATGGAATCGATCTAAGAGGATGCTGGGAGGGGACTTTATGGGTGGTGATTGGCTTGCTAAAATAAGGATGGTTGTATTGGGGATATGTGGAGGATTGTTAATAATTCCATGTTTAATTCTTTGTATTACCAGACTAATACACTCGGTTACACAAGGAATGCAAATATCTGCAGTACCTGTTGACCCAGAAGCAGGGAAAGAGAAAACCCATTCCCTGATGATAATAAAAACAAACAAAAATCCCAAATTGGTATCAATTGGTATCAATTCGGCAAGTATTGACTTGATTGGAAAGGAAAACACGAACCAATGCCATGAAAAAGGAGATGGGGGATTGTGAAACGTGTTCGTCTGATCCGTGTCAATATGGAACAATGCTAGGGCCTCATGGTACGATGAATGTGACCTTCTGTCCTACAGACCCTTGTATAACCACAAATCTAAGAAAAACAGAGTGGTTAATGTATATAGTTTTTGTATCTTGCAAAGGAATGTTTTAGCAATTCCTGTCAATAGAGAGCTTGAAGGGAAATGTATTTGTAGGCTTTTCCTTGAAGGCTCTGATATCTGGGCCGGGGGGGGGGGGGGCGCGGTTCAGAATAGCTGCTCGCTATTATGACTATTGCATGGGACACTATGCAAGTCTCTGATATCTGGCCAGGAGACTAAGGAGGCGGGGAAAGCTGAAGAACGATGAAAAGACAAAGCTTGCAGGGGACGCTGCACAAGTCTCTGACATACAGCCAAGTTGGACAAAGGAGAGGGACAAGAGGGAGGAAGACTACGAGCCTTCAGCATGAGGGACCACCGGAGACTGTTACGCACGCTCCAGTAGGAGGGTGTGGATTCCGGAAACTAATTATAATAACCCTGTTTCTTTTTTAGAAGTAGTAATGAATATGTGTTAGCCTAGGAGCATAAAAATCAGCTGCTTGATGTAACTGGTGTGCGTCTTGGTGGATCAGACTCCCAGCGCAGTTTGCTTACCTCTTTTCCTTTAATAGATTGTAAACTTTGATTGTAGTCCTATTTTGAAGACTGAGCCATTTATAACAGTAGTGAGGACTCCCGCCAGCCCTTCTCTGTCACCTTTAGCTCCCCTCCCTTCCCCCATCAAACCTAGTTTAAAGCCCTGGTAATCAGCTCAGAGAGCTTGCTCCCCAACACACTTGCGCCCCACCTGCCCAGTCCTGGTCCCCAGATTTTTGCGCCAGGAACATGATTCCACAGAGCCTTTAAGCCTTTCTGTAGCTGTAAAGATGCTGAAATGGTCCCTGGCTTAAGAAGAACTAGTTCCCCGCCTGGCACTACGAATCGTTGCTTAGGGCTAAAAGCTGAGGCTCTTGTCTGTTACGTGAACAGCCAGGGAGACTCAGCCTCCCTTCTCTGTTGAGTTCGGTGCTGCCTAGCCTTAACATTTTCAGTACTCAGTAGCGTCCCCCAGGCTCTTGTATTTTGAGAGGGATTGCACTCCCCTTACATCATATGGGAATCCCAGTTTTCTGTCTCACGGGTGAATGGTGTAAGGCACTTACAAATCAATGCAGATTGTTGTTGTTGCCCATTGCCATGTAAATTAAGGCCATGCAAGTACCTTCTCCTGTTTCTTCTTCCCTTTCATTTGTTGTCTGGTTTCTACAAAATATTACATATTTGGTGAAATGCCTTAAAACAACATTACTTTTTAATTAACAACTTTTTTTTTTTTTTCTCTCTCTAGGTCTGCCAGTAGCTGACAGAGTAGAAAGGTGTGCTTCTCTCCCTTTCTTGTATAGAGTTAGAGGCAATGCCTGATATCCGGCCAAGATGGACAAAGGAGAAGGACAAGGACAAAGCCTGGGAGGAAGACTATGAGCCTTCAGCACGAGAGACCCCCAGAGGGACCACCGGGGACTGATACGCATGAGCCAGTGGGAGGGTTCGGAATCTGGGAACTAGTTATAATAACCCTGCCTTTTTCCAGAAGTAGTAATGAACATGTATTAGCCTAGGAGCAGAAAAAGCTGCTGCCTGATGTAACGCGTGTGCGTGTTGGAGGAGCCCAGACTCCCCACGCACCCAGTGCTCTTTACTTGCCTTTTATTAACCCCATAAATAAATCTCATAAAGCTAAGTTGACTCGGAATTTATAACAGTATGATGAAAACTGTTGCACTCCAAGTTGGGAAGGGGAGAGGAAGATGTTCATGTATACGTGAGAATTGTACTCAAACAACTGATTACACTTTTGCATACACCTTTTAAGGGAAAACTTTAAACGTGAGAAGCAACAGGCAGTTTTCTACGTTTCCTGATATGATAACACGGTATATAATATAGGGATGATATCATACCTATAGTCTGCTGCAGGCTGAAAAGTAGCCTGTGCCTCAGGTACCGTTTTATGCCTTTGCTTTTGCTACTACATCCCTGTAAGTCTTCAAAAGGGAAATGAAATTATCCTGCCCAGAAGAAACACCGTCCAGAAGACACTTGACTTGTTAGGGCCTGAATTCTCAATGAAACCAAAGGCAGGGATCTTACTGACCTGAAGAAAGAGGCTTTCATCTCTCCTGGCTTGTTTACTCCTGAAGGAGCGTGAAAGAGACGCGTGTCCTTGTGTGTGAAGAGGAGGTGAAGGAACAGCTAGTGCAAGGAACACACAAATCCATTGCGCCAGACTAATAGGTGGTTGTCTCTGAGCTGGGAGACTGCCACAGAAACACAGAATTATCTAGGTTGGAAGAGACCTCCAAGATCACCGAGTCCAACCTCTGACCTAACACTAACCAGTCCTCCACTAAACCATATCACTGAGCTCTACATCTAAATGTCTTTTAAAGACACCCAGGGATGGAGGCTCAACCACTTCCCTGGGCAGCCCGTTCCAATGCCTAGCAGCCCCTTCAGTAAAGAAGTTCTTCATATTATCCAACCTAAACCTCCCCTGGCACAACTTTAGGCCATTTCTCCTCGTCCTGTCACCAGGCACGTGGGAAAATAGACCAAGCCCCACCTTGCTACAGCTTCCTTTAAGGTACCCGTAGAGTGTGATAAGGCCGCCCCTGAGCCTCCTTTTCTCCGGGCTGAACAAGCCCAGCTCCCTCAGCCGCTCCTCATAGGACTTGTTCTCCAGACCCCTCACCAGCTTCGTCGCCCTTCTTGGGACTCGCTCGAGCACCTCAATGTCCTTCTTGTAGCGAGGGGCCCAAAACTGAACACAGTACTCGAGGTGCGGCCTCACCAGAGCTGAGTACAGGGGGACAATCACTTCCCTAGCCCTGCTGGCCACACCGCTTCTTATGCAAGCCAGGATGCTGTTGGCCTTCTTGGCCACCTGAGCACCTGAGTGGGCTGGCTCATATTCAGCCCACTATCCACCAATACTCCCAGGTCCTTCTCCGCCAGGCAGCTTTCCAACCACTCAGCCATCTTCAAACTTCCAGATCTAGAGGAACACGTTGGCTGCAGCCTAACAGCCACGTGTATGGAAGCTCCCCCAAGCCAGCCAATCTTCTCCCCGTGACCTGCCAGAAAACAGCTGTCCTGGTTTCAGCTAGGATAGAGTTAATTTTCCTCCTAGGAGCTGGTAGGGTGCTCTGTTGTGGATTAGGATGAACACAGAATCACAGAATCACACAGAATTTCTAGGTTGGAAGAGACCTCAAGATCGTCGAGTCCAACCTCTGACCTAACACTAACAGTCCTCCACTAAACCATATCCCTAAGCTCTACAGCTAAACGTCTTTTAAAGACCTCCAGTGAGGGTGACTCCACCACTTCCCCGGGCAGCCTGTTCCAATGCCTAACAACCCTTTCGGTAAAGAAGTTCTTCCTACCATCCAACCTAAAACTCCCCTGGCACAACTTTAGCCCATTCCCCCTCGTCCTGTCACCAGGCACGTGGGAGAACAGACCGACCCCCACCTCGCTGCAGCCTCCTTTAAGGTACCTGTAGAGAGCAATAAGGTCGCCCCTGAGCCTCCTCTTCTCCAGGCTGAACAAGCCCAGCTCCCTCAGCCGCTCCTCGTAGGACTTGTTCTCCAGGCCCCTCACCAGCTTCGTCGCCCTTCTCTGGACTCGCTCAAGCACCTCAATGTCCTTCTTGTAGCGAGGGGCCCAAAACTGAAAACAGTACTCGAGGTGCAGCCTCACCAGAGCCGAGTACAGGGGGACGATCACTTCCCTAGCCCTGCTGGCCACACTGCTTCTTATACAAGCCAGGATGCTGTTGGCCTTCTTGGCCACCTGAGCACACCGCTGGCTCATATTCAGCCGACTGTCAACCAATACTCCCAGGTCCTTCTCCACCAGGCAGCTTTCCAACCATTCCTCTCCCAGTCTGTAGCTCTGCTTGGGGTTATTGCGCCCCAGGCGCAGGACCCGGCACTCGGCCTTGTCGATTTTCATGCAGTTGACCTCAGCCCATCGGTGCAGCCTATCCAGATCCTCCTGTAGAGCCTTCCTACCCTCAAGCAGATCGACGCATGCACCTAACTTGGTGTCATCTGCGAACTTACTGAGGGTGCACTCAATGCCCTCATCCAGATCATCGATGACGATATTAAAGAGGACCAGCCCCAGCACCGAGCCCTGGGGAACGCCACTAGTGACTGGCCTCCAACTGGATTTGACTCCATTCACCACGACTCTTTGGGCCCGGCTATCCAGCCAGTTTCTAACCCAACGAAGCGTATGCCAGTCCAAGCCAAGAGCAGCCAGTTTCTTGAGGAGAATGCTGTGGGAAATGGTGTCAAAAGCCTTGCTGAAGTCAACATAGACCACATCCACAGCCTTCCCCAAGTGCCACATCCAAGTTGCCGTACATCCAAGTGCCGTAGCAGGTCACCAACCATTTCTTCGTGGATAGTGAGGGCCACATTCTGCTCCCCATCCCCTTCCGCCAGCTCAGGGTACTGGATATCCAGAGAACAACCGGTATTGCTGCTAAAGACTGAGGCGAAGAAGGCATTAAGCACCTCCGCCTTTTCCTCATCTTGTGTAACAAGGTTTCCCCCCGCATCCAGTAAAGGATGGAGATTCTCCTTGGTCCTCCGTTTTGTGTTGATGTATTTGTAAAAAGATTTTTTGTTGTCTTTAACGGCAGTAGCCAGATTGAGCTCCAGATGAGCTTTGGCCTTTCTAATTTTGTCCCTGCACAGCCTCGTAACATCCTTATAGTCCTCCTCAGTGGCCCGCCCTTTTTTCCAAAGATTAGAACCCCCCTTTTTTCTCCTAAGCTCAAGCTGCAACTCTCTGTTGAGTGTGCTGGGTCTGGCTGGAGTGTTGACTTTCCCGGTAGCAGCCCATACAGTGCTGTGCTCTGCACTTGTGGCTGGAACAGCAGTGTTATCACACCAGTGTTGTGTCTACTGCTGGGCAGCAGTGGCACAGCATCGGGCCTCTGTCTAACCCTCCTAGGGGGTGGGCAAAAAGTGAGAAGAGAAACATCACTAGGGCAGCTGACCTAAACCAACCAAAGGGGTATTCCATGCCATGTGATGTCACACAGCAATAAAAGGTGGAAACAGGAAGAAGAGGGGAGGGGTGGGCTCTCGTTGTGAAGACGTCGGTCCTCCTCCCGAACACCGGCTACGTGCGTTGAGGCCCTGCTGCAAGGAGGTGGTCAATCATCGCTCATTTGTGAGAAGTAAAGAGCAATTTCTTTCCTCTGCACTTCCACATAGCCTTCATTGATTTTGTTTGTTTTCCTCCCTTCTTTTTATTTTCCCTTTCCCCCTCCCTTTTCCCCTTTCCCTTTTATTTCCCTTTAGTTAAATTGTTTAGTTCATAATAATCTTTATTTAATTATTATGATTATTTCCCTTTAATTAAATTATCCTTATCTCAACCCGTGAGTTGTTCTTTGCTTTACTTCTCCCCCTCCTCATCTAAAAAGAGGGGGAGTGAGAGAGCGGTTGTGGGGTTTAGCTGCCCAGCACGGTAAAACCACCACAGTCCTTTTTGGCGCCCAACGTGGGGCTCGAAGGCTTGAGATAACAACAGAATTGATTAAAACGCGTACAACTAACACACTTACTTGCTAGTAACCATGTTCATTGTTCTGTTAATAATGGCTTTGACTATATGTCATGCAATCCGTGTCATATTCTCCTTTCTCTTATATATTCGATCCGACAAAGTGCTGCAATCGGTGTTCACTTTTTTTAATTCGCTGTGCTGCCAAGCACTGACCTTGGGTTTAATCTGGAATTCAGGCTCTGCGCTGTTATCATTTGGGTCTCATGGAAACTATCTTTTAGAGAATATTCAGAACTACACTGCCTTCCTTTCCTCATCTGGACACCAGGTTATTAATAATATTAGGAATGGTACTTTTCCCTTCTTTCACAGTGGGTTAATTACAACAGTTTGGGAGTATTTTGAAGATCCATCTGTAACCCATGTATTGCTATTTCTAATTCTGAATAACAGGTTTCATTTTCTCTCTAAGATTAGTCGATTGTTTAGAAAGCTTACTTGGGAATCTGTCTCAAAACAGTCTTGTGGCGAGTGGCAAGGTGTGTGGGATGATGTTGGCAGATACCTGTCACGAGTGTCTCCTCCAATAGTTTTGAACTTCACCCCTGAGCAAGTGCTAAATCCTAAAAACCTGGTAGAAAGTTTGAGAGTTGTATGTGCTGACCCTGATAATGCCGGAGAACGACAGCTTGCAGCATTGTGCTGGGTCCTGGCTTACTCCTATCAAACACTGTTTAACATCATCCAGCAACTTGAAGAGAGGGAGGAAGTCTCTGAATCTGATGACCAAGTAACACATGCAGTGGCTGACCCAGAGGACCAACCGACTATGGTATCAGTTGCCCCCATAGTCAAGTCAAAACAATGGAAACAGAGGTCAGCTTGTTTAGTAAGGGAAGAAACCTCTTCTAAGAAGGAGGGAGAAGGGGAAATGGCAAGCACCTCTAAAGCAGAGCCATCACAAAAACAGCAGGAAGAAGAGATGGAAATCATAAAGGAATCAGAAATCACTCGATCCTTGTCCATGAGTGATTTGCGAGAAATACGAAAGGATTATGGTCGATGCCCAGGTGAACACATCCTCACCTGGCTGCTTCGATGCTGGGATGCTGGGGCCAATAGCCAACAATTAGAAGGCAATGAAGCCAAGCAGCTGGGATCCCTCTCTAGAGAAAGGGTAATTGACAAAGTAATCGGGAGAGGAGCACAGGCCCTCAGCCTCTGGAGACGACTCCTGGCAGCTGTGAGAGAAAGATATCCCCATAAGGAAGATATTGTATATCACGTAGGCAAGTGGACCACTATGGATAAAGGTCTCCAGCATCTGCGGGAATTAGCTGTGCGGGAGATGATTTATAGTGATTTGGACAATGCCCAGACACCTCAAGACCCCGATGAAGTCCAGTGCACAACATCCGTGTGGCGTAAATTTGTGCGGAGTGCACCATCAGCACATGCCAGTACACTGGCAGTAATTAACTGGGATGAGGGGATGGGACCAACAGTGTATAATCTGACCTGCCAGCTTCAAAAATATGAAGACAATCTCTCTGCTCCGCTACAGTCCTGTGTCTCAGCTGTGGAGAAACTGTCTGAAAGACTTGACCAGCTTGTGGAACGAGCATATTCCCCATATTCCCCCTCATCTAGACAGGGTGATATTTCAGCCACTAAGAATCAGCATTTGCCTGCTCAAGAGAGAGAGTATCCAAGACGCACACCACTTGGCACCTTGTGGTTTTATCTGCGTGACCATGGGGAAGATATGAGCAAATGGGATGGTGTACCTACTTCAACCCTAGCTGCTCGGGTACGTGAACTGAAAGGAAACACAGCAGCAAGAAGAGGGGCTCCTAAGAGAAATGTTGCTCCAGTTTCTATTGGGCAGTACCCCAGAGGCAGTAGAAGAGGCAGTAGAGCTGATGTTATTCTTGACCCTGATGAAGGGACCTCTGCCTCTCATTTGCAAGAATTAAGTGGCAGACGCTCCAACCAGGACGAGAGGGGCCCTGCCTCTGGCCAGGTAGAGGAGAGGGATAACCGGATTTATTGGACTGTGTGGATCCGATGGCCTGGCACATCAGAACCACAAGAATACAACGCTCTAGTGGACACTGGCGCACAATGTACCTTAATGCCATCAGGCTACCAAGGGACAGAACTCATCCGTATCTCTGGAGTGACAGGGGGATCCCAACGACTGTCTGTACTGGAAGCTGAAGTGAGTCTAACTGGGAATGAGTGGCAAAAGCATCCCATTGTGACTGGCCCAGAGGCTCCGTGTATCCTTGGCATAGACTACCTCAAGAGAGGGTACTTCAAGGATCCAAAAGGATATCGGTGGGCTTTTGGCATAGCTGCTTTGAGCACAGAGAAGATTAGGCAGCTGTCTACCCTGCCTGGCCTTTCAGAAGACCCTTCTGTTGTAGGATTGCTGAAGGTTGAAGAACAGCAGGTACCAATTGCTACTACAACGGTGCACCGACGGCAATATCGCACCAACCGAGACTCCCTGATTCCCATTCATGAGTTGGTTCACCGACTGGAGAGTCAAGGAGTAATCAGCAAGACTCGCTCACCCTTTAATAGTCTTATATGGCCAGTACAGAAGTCTAATGGCGAGTGGAGGTTAACAGTGGACTATCGAGGCCTGAATGAAGTCACACCACCGCTGAGTGCTGCAGTGCCGGACATGCTAGAACTTCAGTACGAACTAGAGTCAAAGGCAGCCAAGTGGTATGCCACAATTGATATCGCTAACGCATTTTTCTCCATCCCTTTGGCAGCAGCATGCAGGCCGCAGTTTGCTTTCACTTGGAGGGGCATCCAATACACCTGGAACCGGCTGCCCCAGGGGTGGAAGCACAGCCCTACCATTTGCCATGGACTGATCCAGTCTGCACTGGAGAAAGGGGGAGCTCCTGAGCACCTTCAGTACATTGATGACATCCTCGTGTGGGGCAACACAGCAGAAGAAGTTTTTGAGAAAGGGAAGAAAGTAATCCAAATTCTCTTGAAAGCTGGTTTTGCCATTAAACAGAGCAAGGTCAAGGGGCCTGCACAGGAAATCCAGTTCTTGGGGGTAAAATGGCAGGATGGACGTCGCCATATTCCAATGGATGTGATCAATAAAATAACAGCAATGTCTCCGCCAACTAGCAAAAAAGAAACACAAGCTTTCCTAGGCCTCGTGGGATTCTGGAGAATGCATGTGCCAGGCTATAGTCAGCTTGTGAGTCCTCTATATCGAGTGACTCGAAAGAGAAACTATTTCGAGTGGGGCCCTGAGCAACAACAGGCATTTGAACAAATCAAACAAGAAATAGCTCGTGCAGTAGCCCTTGGGCCTGTCCGTACTGGACCAGCTGTGCAAAACATACTTTATACTGCAGCTGGGGAGCATGGGCTCACCTGGAGCCTTTGGCAGAAAACCCCAGAAGAAACTTGAGGTCGACCTCTGGGCTTCTGGAGTCAGGGCTATCGAGGATCAGAAGCCAATTACACCCCAACTGAAAAAGAAATACTCACAGCATATGAGGGTGTTCGAGCTGCTTCAGAAGTTGTGGGTACAGAAGCACGGCTCCTCTTGGCACCGCGGCTACCTGTGTTACACTGGATGTTCAAAGAGAAAATTCCCACTACACACCATGCAACTGATGCTACGTGGAGTAAGTGGATAGCGTTAATTACCCAGCGGGCTCGAATGGGAAAACCTAATCGCCCAGGAATCCTGGAGGAGATTATGGACTGGCCGGAAGGCAGAGATTTTGGAGTGCCAACAGAAGAGGTAACCCGTGCTGAAGAGGCACCACCATACAATGAGTTGCCAGAAGACAGAAAGCAGTTTGTGTTGTTTACTGACGGATCCTGCCGTGTGGTAGGGAGCCATCGGAAATGGAAGGCTGCTGTGTGGAGTCCCACACGACGAGTTGTGGAGGCCATGGAAGGGGAAGGCGAGTCGAGTCAGTATGCAGAAGTAAAAGCCATACAACTAGCTCTAGAGATTGCCGAAAGAGAAAAATGGCCAGCATTGTATCTTTATACTGACTCATGGATGGTGGCAAATGCTCTGTGGGGGTGGCTACAGCAATGGAAACAGAGCAACTGGCAGCGCAGAGGTAAACCTATCTGGGCTGCTACCCTGTGGCAAGATATTGCTGCCCGGGTAGAAAACCTGGATGTTAAAGTACGTCATGTAGATGCCCACATGCCCAAGAGTCGCGCTACTGAAGAACATCAGAACAACGAAGAAGTGGATCGAGCTTCGAAAATTGAAGTGGCTCAGGTGGACCTAGACTGGGAACGTAAGGGTGAGCTGTTTGTAGCTCGATGGGCCCATGAAACATCAGGACATCTGGGGGGGGGATGCCACTTACAGATGGGCTCGTGATCAAGGGGTGGACTTGACCATTGAGGCCATCACACAGGTTACCCATGAGTGTGAGACCTGTGCTGCAATCAAGAAAGCCATGAAGGTAAAATCTCCCTGGAACAGGGGGAGATGGCTAGGGTTTCAGTATGGGGAGGCCTGGCAAATTGACTATATCGGACCACTCCCACAAACCCGCCAAGGCAAACGATACATACTCACCATGGTAGAAGCAACTACTGGGTGGCTGGAAACATACCCTGTAAACCATGCCACGGCCCGAAACACTATTTTGGGCCTGGAAAGACAAGTATTGTGGCGTCATGGTACACCCGAGAGAATTGAATCTGACAATGGGAGTCATTTCCGAAACAATCTTGTTACCTCCTGGGCCAAGAGGCATGGTATTGAGTGGGTGTACCACATCCCTTATCACCCACAAGCCTCTGGGAAGGTTGAGAGGTACAATGGACTGTTAAAGACTATGTTACGAGCATTAGGTGCTGGGACATGGAAACAATGGGACACATATCTACCAGAAGCCACTTGGCTAGTTAACAATAGGGGGTCTGACAGCCGTGCTGGTCCTGCCGAAACAAAACCCCTACACACTGTGAAAGGAGCTAAAGTTCCCGTAGTGCATGTAGGAAGGTGGATGGGGAAGGCAGTGTGGGTTGCTCCTGCCTCGGGAAAAGGCAAACCCACTCGTGGGATTGTCTTCGCCCAAGGACCAGGGTGTACCTGGTGGGTCATGCAAAAGAATGCGGATATCAAGCGTGTGCCTCAAGGAGAATTGACTTTGAGAGAAAACTAATCTGTAATCTAAGTTATATGTTGTAGGAAGATGCTGTAGGATCAACGACAGGTCAACTTTGCAAGGAGCCGGGCAGTGCAACAAGGACTTGAGCTAAGCTGGTGCTGGTGTCCAGACATCCAACTCCACCTGCCCTGAGTGGCCACTTTGGCAGGTGAAGACCTAATCATCAACAGTTCTTATGAACATTTTCCAAAAAAGACCTATGGAATGAAAAGATACACCTGCCTATTAATCCTGTCCTGTTAAATCCTTGTCCTGTTAAAGGACAAGGAATAATGATGAGAATGCTTGTATGCTAAAGTATGGGGATCTGAGTGTGACACAAATGCTGTGGAATAAGAGGTGGAGGTTGTGCTGGGTCTGGCTGGAGTGTTGACTTTCCCGGTAGCAGCCCATACAGTGCTGTGCTCTGCACTTGTGGCTGGAACAGCAGTGTTATCACACCAGTGTTGTGTCTACTGCTGGGCAGCAGTGGCACAGCATCGGGCCTCTGTCTAACCCTCCTAGGGGGTGGGCAAAAAGTGAGAAGAGAAACATCACTAGGGCAGCTGACCTAAACCAACCAAAGGGGTATTCCATGCCATGTGATGTCACACAGCAATAAAAGGTGGAAACAGGAAGAAGAGGGGAGGGGTGGGCTCTCGTTGTGAAGACGTCGGTCCTCCTCCCGAACACCGGCTACGTGCGTTGAGGCCCTGCTGCAAGGAGGTGGTCAATCATCGCTCATTTGTGGGAAGTAAAGAGCAATTTCTTTCCTCTGCACTTCCACATAGCCTTCATTGATTTTGTTTGTTTTCCTCCCTTCTTTTTATTTTCCCTTTCCCCCTCCCTTTTCCCCTTTCCCTTTTATTTCCCTTTAGTTAAATTGTTTAGTTCATAATAATCTTTATTTAATTATTATGATTATTTCCCTTTAATTAAATTATCCTTATCTCAACCCGTGAGTTGTTCTTTGCTTTACTTCTCCCCCTCCTCATCTAAAAAGAGGGGGAGTGAGAGAGCGGTTGTGGGGTTTAGCTGCCCAGCACGGTAAAACCACCACATTGAGCCAGGCCGGTCTTCTTCCACGTCGGCTCGTCTTTGGGCACGTGGGGACAGACCGCTCCTGCGCCATTAAGATTGCCTTCTTGAAGAGCGCCCAGCCTTCCTGGACTCCTCTGCCCTTCAGAACCGCCTCCCAAGAGACTCTAGCAACCAGTGTCCTGAGCAGCTCAAAGTCAGCCCTCCGGAAGTCCAATACAGCGGTTTTACTGGTCCCCTTCCTGGCCTCGCCAAGAATAGAGAACTCCACCATTTCGTGGTCACTCTGCCCAAGACAGCTTCCGACCACCGCACCTCCCACCAGTCCTTCTCTGTTTGTGAAGAGAAGGTCTAGCGGGGCACCACCCCTGGTAGGCTCACTAACCGGCTGCGTCAGGAAGCTATCTTCCACGCTCTCCAGAAACCTCCTAGACTGCTTTCTCTGGGCTGTGTTGTGCTTCCAGGATATGTCAGGGAAGTTGAAGTCCCCCACGAGAACAAGCGCCGACGATTTCGCAACTTCTGTCAGCCGCCTGTAGAACTCCTCATCCGTCTCCTCATCCCGGTTCGGCGGTCTATAACAGACCGCGACCGGGACGCTAGCCTTGTTGGCCTTCCCGCCGATCCTAACCCAAAGGGACTCAACCTTGTCATTCCCAGCCTCGAGTTCCACAACATCGAAAGATTCTCTAATATAGGGAGCCACACCACCACCCCTTCTGTGCTGCCTGTCCCTTCAGAAGAGCTTATAGCCAGTCATTGCAGCACTCCAGTCATGAGAGTGGTCTCACCACCACGTCTCCGTGATGGCAACCAAGTCGTAGCCTGCCTGCTGCACGATGGCTTCCAGCTCCTCCTGTTTGTTAGCCATGCTGCGTGCACTGCTGTAGATGCACTTCAGCTGGGCCACTGCCTTATCCCCCGGCCTTGCCATTGTTCCCCCTGGCACAGCTCCAACAAGCCTTGAGCGAACCAACGGCTGTGCGAACGGCTGTGTGGTGCTTAGCTGCCGGCTGGGGGAAGCCACGATGACTGCAATGTAGTCATGTAACCAAATTAAAGCCAAAACTTTCAGCCCGGTCCTTGACCTGAATAGGGAGTGAGGATCCGGATCCTGGCATTTATACGTGATAGTTTATATGCAAGCAAAGTCAATACTGCAGTCGGAGGTCATGGCGCTAGATTTTGAAAAGGCCGGCATAAAGAAGAGATCTCAGAAAAGCAAATCTAAGCAACGTTAATGTCAAGTAAAGTCTTTCGGATTGCTATATTCCTTATCTGTCGTGACTAGACAGATGAAAATCTATGACGGCAATTTTGCCATTTAGGTCATTTTCTTTGTTTCTTTTATTTCTTCTCTTTATGTTGATTTATCTTATTTTAACAGGCTCTGTACTAACTTTCCTCACAGAATGACTAGCAGAAATATGACCCTCACATGCCTTTTGTATTTAATTCATTAGGTCAACTCTAAGCACTAAGCCCCTTGTCAGGTTCTTTCTGTTAGCAATAAGGAGCAATTGAACCTTAAACATTGAAACGAGGTTGATGAGCCTATTCCACAAGGTCTCATGACTCCACACATGTGAAGTGAAATCTGCCAGGTGCGGATCATTTGACCTTAGCTATATAGGAAGCATGAGGAGTTCTGGGAAGAGTTGCCACTCGAGGGGAGTCTGAGGTTCATGTTGCTTAGGGTGCTTTTCTACTGTGCGGGTGAAATGGACGTAGTGTTCCAAAATAGGCTGCTTTTTCTTCGTGTTTTCTACCATCTCTGAGAAATAGTTCTGGACGCTCTATGAGCTAGTAACATCGGCGTTAACTACTCAGAACGCAAAAACCCATGTGGTGCTCCTTCCCTGTGAAGTTCTTCGTCAGTGAGTCGAATTCAGAAGCTCGCAGGCAAGTGTTTCGGGGTTAAAAATTTGATTTGGGTTGGGTAGGGGAGCTTGAGGACGCTGGTCCCCAGCCCTGGTCCCCAGCCCTGGTCCCCAGCCCTGGTCCCCAGCCCTGGTCCCCAGCCCTGGTCCCCAGCCCTGGTCCCCAGCCCTGGTCCCCAGCCCTGGTCCCCAGCCCTGGTCCCCAGCCCTGGTCCCCAGCCCTGGTCCCCAGCCCTGGTCCCCAGTCCTGGTCCCCAGTCCTGGTCCCCAGTCCTGGTCCCCAGTCCTGGTCCCCAGTCCTGGTCCCCAGTCCTGGTCCCCAGTCCTGGTCCCCAGTCCTGGTCCCCAGTCCTGGTCCCCAGTCCTGGTCCCCAGTCCTGGTCCCCAGTCCTGGTCCCCAGTCCTGGTCCCCAGTCCTGGTCCCCAGTCCTGGTCCCCAGTCCTGGTCCCCAGTCCTGGTCCCCAGTCCTGGTCCCCAGTCCTGGTCCCCAGTCCTGGTCCCCAGTCCTGGTCCCCAGTCCTGGTCCCCAGTCCTGGTCCCCAGTCCTGGTCCCCAGTCCTGGTCCCCAGTCCTGGTCCCCAGTCCTGGTCCCCAGTCCTGGTCCCCAGTCCTGGTCCCCAGTCCTGGTCCCCAGTCCTGGTCCCCAGTCCTGGTCCCCAGTCCTGGTCCCCAGTCCTGGTCCCCAGTCCTGGTCCCCAGTCCTGGTCCCCAGTCCTGGTCCCCAGTCCTGGTCCCCAGTCCTGGTCCCCAGTCCTGGTCCCCAGTCCTGGTCCCCAGTCCTGGTCCCCAGTCCTGGTCCCCAGTCCTGGTCCCCAGTCCTGGTCCCCAGTCCTGGTCCCCAGTCCTGGTCCCCAGTCCTGGTCCCCAGTCCTGGTCCCCAGTCCTGGTCCCCAGTCCTGGTCCCCAGTCCTGGTCCCCAGTCCTGGTCCCCAGTCCTGGTCCCCAGTCCTGGTCCCCAGTCCTGGTCCCCAGTCCTGGTCCCCAGTCCTGGTCCCCAGTCCTGGTCCCCAGTCCTGGTCCCCAGTCCTGGTCCCCAGTCCTGGTCCCCAGTCCTGGTCCCCAGTCCTGGTCCCCAGTCCTGGTCCCCAGTCCTGGTCCCCAGTCCTGGTCCCCAGTCCTGGTCCCCAGTCCTGGTCCCCAGTCCTGGTCCCCAGTCCTGGTCCCCAGTCCTGGTCCCCAGTCCTGGTCCCCAGTCCTGGTCCCCAGTCCTGGTCCCCAGTCCTGGTCCCCAGTCCTGGTCCCCAGTCCTGGTCCCCAGTCCTGGTCCCCAGTCCTGGTCCCCAGTCCTGGTCCCCAGTCCTGGTCCCCAGTCCTGGTCCCCAGTCCTGGTCCCCAGTCCTGGTCCCCAGTCCTGGTCCCCAGTCCTGGTCCCCAGTCCTGGTCCCCAGTCCTGGTCCCCAGTCCTGGTCCCCAGTCCTGGTCCCCAGTCCTGGTCCCCAGTCCTGGTCCCCAGTCCTGGTCCCCAGTCCTGGTCCCCAGTCCTGGTCCCCAGTCCTGGTCCCCAGTCCTGGTCCCCAGTCCTGGTCCCCAGTCCTGGTCCCCAGTCCTGGTCCCCAGTCCTGGTCCCCAGTCCTGGTCCCCAGTCCTGGTCCCCAGTCCTGGTCCCCAGTCCTGGTCCCCAGTCCTGGTCCCCAGTCCTGGTCCCCAGTCCTGGTCCCCAGTCCTGGTCCCCAGTCCTGGTCCCCAGTCCTGGTCCCCAGTCCTGGTCCCCAGTCCTGGTCCCCAGTCCTGGTCCCCAGTCCTGGTCCCCAGTCCTGGTCCCCAGTCCTGGTCCCCAGTCCTGGTCCCCAGTCCTGGTCCCCAGTCCTGGTCCCCAGTCCTGGTCCCCAGTCCTGGTCCCCAGTCCTGGTCCCCAGTCCTGGTCCCCAGTCCTGGTCCCCAGTCCTGGTCCCCAGTCCTGGTCCCCAGTCCTGGTCCCCAGTCCTGGTCCCCAGTCCTGGTCCCCAGTCCTGGTCCCCAGTCCTGGTCCCCAGTCCTGGTCCCCAGTCCTGGTCCCCAGTCCTGGTCCCCAGTCCTGGTCCCCAGTCCTGGTCCCCAGTCCTGGTCCCCAGTCCTGGTCCCCAGTCCTGGTCCCCAGTCCTGGTCCCCAGTCCTGGTCCCCAGTCCTGGTCCCCAGTCCTGGTCCCCAGTCCTGGTCCCCAGTCCTGGTCCCCAGTCCTGGTCCCCAGTCCTGGTCCCCAGTCCTGGTCCCCAGTCCTGGTCCCCAGTCCTGGTCCCCAGTCCTGGTCCCCAGTCCTGGTCCCCAGTCCTGGTCCCCAGTCCTGGTCCCCAGTCCTGGTCCCCAGTCCTGGTCCCCAGTCCTGGTCCCCAGTCCTGGTCCCCAGTCCTGGTCCCCAGTCCTGGTCCCCAGTCCTGGTCCCCAGTCCTGGTCCCCAGTCCTGGTCCCCAGTCCTGGTCCCCAGTCCTGGTCCCCAGTCCTGGTCCCCAGTCCTGGTCCCCAGTCCTGGTCCCCAGTCCTGGTCCCCAGTCCTGGTCCCCAGTCCTGGTCCCCAGTCCTGGTCCCCAGTCCTGGTCCCCAGTCCTGGTCCCCAGTCCTGGTCCCCAGTCCTGGTCCCCAGTCCTGGTCCCCAGTCCTGGTCCCCAGTCCTGGTCCCCAGTCCTGGTCCCCAGTCCTGGTCCCCAGTCCTGGTCCCCAGTCCTGGTCCCCAGTCCTGGTCCCCAGTCCTGGTCCCCAGTCCTGGTCCCCAGTCCTGGTCCCCAGTCCTGGTCCCCAGTCCTGGTCCCCAGTCCTGGTCCCCAGTCCTGGTCCCCAGTCCTGGTCCCCAGTCCTGGTCCCCAGTCCTGGTCCCCAGTCCTGGTCCCCAGTCCTGGTCCCCAGTCCTGGTCCCCAGTCCTGGTCCCCAGTCCTGGTCCCCAGTCCTGGTCCCCAGTCCTGGTCCCCAGTCCTGGTCCCCAGTCCTGGTCCCCAGTCCTGGTCCCCAGTCCTGGTCCCCAGTCCTGGTCCCCAGTCCTGGTCCCCAGTCCTGGTCCCCAGTCCTGGTCCCCAGTCCTGGTCCCCAGTCCTGGTCCCCAGTCCTGGTCCCCAGTCCTGGTCCCCAGTCCTGGTCCCCAGTCCTGGTCCCCAGTCCTGGTCCCCAGTCCTGGTCCCCAGTCCTGGTCCCCAGTCCTGGTCCCCAGTCCTGGTCCCCAGTCCTGGTCCCCAGTCCTGGTCCCCAGTCCTGGTCCCCAGTCCTGGTCCCCAGTCCTGGTCCCCAGTCCTGGTCCCCAGTCCTGGTCCCCAGTCCTGGTCCCCAGTCCTGGTCCCCAGTCCTGGTCCCCAGTCCTGGTCCCCAGTCCTGGTCCCCAGTCCTGGTCCCCAGTCCTGGTCCCCAGTCCTGGTCCCCAGTCCTGGTCCCCAGTCCTGGTCCCCAGTCCTGGTCCCCAGTCCTGGTCCCCAGTCCTGGTCCCCAGTCCTGGTCCCCAGTCCTGGTCCCCAGTCCTGGTCCCCAGTCCTGGTCCCCAGTCCTGGTCCCCAGTCCTGGTCCCCAGTCCTGGTCCCCAGTCCTGGTCCCCAGTCCTGGTCCCCAGTCCTGGTCCCCAGTCCTGGTCCCCAGTCCTGGTCCCCAGTCCTGGTCCCCAGTCCTGGTCCCCAGTCCTGGTCCCCAGTCCTGGTCCCCAGTCCTGGTCCCCAGTCCTGGTCCCCAGTCCTGGTCCCCAGTCCTGGTCCCCAGTCCTGGTCCCCAGTCCTGGTCCCCAGTCCTGGTCCCCAGTCCTGGTCCCCAGTCCTGGTCCCCAGTCCTGGTCCCCAGTCCTGGTCCCCAGTCCTGGTCCCCAGTCCTGGTCCCCAGTCCTGGTCCCCAGTCCTGGTCCCCAGTCCTGGTCCCCAGTCCTGGTCCCCAGTCCTGGTCCCCAGTCCTGGTCCCCAGTCCTGGTCCCCAGTCCTGGTCCCCAGTCCTGGTCCCCAGTCCTGGTCCCCAGTCCTGGTCCCCAGTCCTGGTCCCCAGTCCTGGTCCCCAGTCCTGGTCCCCAGTCCTGGTCCCCAGTCCTGGTCCCCAGTCCTGGTCCCCAGTCCTGGTCCCCAGTCCTGGTCCCCAGTCCTGGTCCCCAGTCCTGGTCCCCAGTCCTGGTCCCCAGTCCTGGTCCCCAGTCCTGGTCCCCAGTCCTGGTCCCCAGTCCTGGTCCCCAGTCCTGGTCCCCAGTCCTGGTCCCCAGTCCTGGTCCCCAGTCCTGGTCCCCAGTCCTGGTCCCCAGTCCTGGTCCCCAGTCCTGGTCCCCAGTCCTGGTCCCCAGTCCTGGTCCCCAGTCCTGGTCCCCAGTCCTGGTCCCCAGTCCTGGTCCCCAGTCCTGGTCCCCAGTCCTGGTCCCCAGTCCTGGTCCCCAGTCCTGGTCCCCAGTCCTGGTCCCCAGTCCTGGTCCCCAGTCCTGGTCCCCAGTCCTGGTCCCCAGTCCTGGTCCCCAGTCCTGGTCCCCAGTCCTGGTCCCCAGTCCTGGTCCCCAGTCCTGGTCCCCAGTCCTGGTCCCCAGTCCTGGTCCCCAGTCCTGGTCCCCAGTCCTGGTCCCCAGTCCTGGTCCCCAGTCCTGGTCCCCAGTCCTGGTCCCCAGTCCTGGTCCCCAGTCCTGGTCCCCAGTCCTGGTCCCCAGTCCTGGTCCCCAGTCCTGGTCCCCAGTCCTGGTCCCCAGTCCTGGTCCCCAGTCCTGGTCCCCAGTCCTGGTCCCCAGTCCTGGTCCCCAGTCCTGGTCCCCAGTCCTGGTCCCCAGTCCTGGTCCCCAGTCCTGGTCCCCAGTCCTGGTCCCCAGTCCTGGTCCCCAGTCCTGGTCCCCAGTCCTGGTCCCCAGTCCTGGTCCCCAGTCCTGGTCCCCAGTCCTGGTCCCCAGTCCTGGTCCCCAGTCCTGGTCCCCAGTCCTGGTCCCCAGTCCTGGTCCCCAGTCCTGGTCCCCAGTCCTGGTCCCCAGTCCTGGTCCCCAGTCCTGGTCCCCAGTCCTGGTCCCCAGTCCTGGTCCCCAGTCCTGGTCCCCAGTCCTGGTCCCCAGTCCTGGTCCCCAGTCCTGGTCCCCAGTCCTGGTCCCCAGTCCTGGTCCCCAGTCCTGGTCCCCAGTCCTGGTCCCCAGTCCTGGTCCCCAGTCCTGGTCCCCAGTCCTGGTCCCCAGTCCTGGTCCCCAGTCCTGGTCCCCAGTCCTGGTCCCCAGTCCTGGTCCCCAGTCCTGGTCCCCAGTCCTGGTCCCCAGTCCTGGTCCCCAGTCCTGGTCCCCAGTCCTGGTCCCCAGTCCTGGTCCCCAGTCCTGGTCCCCAGTCCTGGTCCCCAGTCCTGGTCCCCAGTCCTGGTCCCCAGTCCTGGTCCCCAGTCCTGGTCCCCAGTCCTGGTCCCCAGTCCTGGTCCCCAGTCCTGGTCCCCAGTCCTGGTCCCCAGTCCTGGTCCCCAGTCCTGGTCCCCAGTCCTGGTCCCCAGTCCTGGTCCCCAGTCCTGGTCCCCAGTCCTGGTCCCCAGTCCTGGTCCCCAGTCCTGGTCCCCAGTCCTGGTCCCCAGTCCTGGTCCCCAGTCCTGGTCCCCAGTCCTGGTCCCCAGTCCTGGTCCCCAGTCCTGGTCCCCAGTCCTGGTCCCCAGTCCTGGTCCCCAGTCCTGGTCCCCAGTCCTGGTCCCCAGTCCTGGTCCCCAGTCCTGGTCCCCAGTCCTGGTCCCCAGTCCTGGTCCCCAGTCCTGGTCCCCAGTCCTGGTCCCCAGTCCTGGTCCCCAGTCCTGGTCCCCAGTCCTGGTCCCCAGTCCTGGTCCCCAGTCCTGGTCCCCAGTCCTGGTCCCCAGTCCTGGTCCCCAGTCCTGGTCCCCAGTCCTGGTCCCCAGTCCTGGTCCCCAGTCCTGGTCCCCAGTCCTGGTCCCCAGTCCTGGTCCCCAGTCCTGGTCCCCAGTCCTGGTCCCCAGTCCTGGTCCCCAGTCCTGGTCCCCAGTCCTGGTCCCCAGTCCTGGTCCCCAGTCCTGGTCCCCAGTCCTGGTCCCCAGTCCTGGTCCCCAGTCCTGGTCCCCAGTCCTGGTCCCCAGTCCTGGTCCCCAGTCCTGGTCCCCAGTCCTGGTCCCCAGTCCTGGTCCCCAGTCCTGGTCCCCAGTCCTGGTCCCCAGTCCTGGTCCCCAGTCCTGGTCCCCAGTCCTGGTCCCCAGTCCTGGTCCCCAGTCCTGGTCCCCAGTCCAGTCCTGGTCCCCAGTCCTGGTCCCCAGTCCTGGTCCCCAGTCCTGGTCCCCAGTCCTGGTCCCCAGTCCTGGTCCCCAGTCCTGGTCCCCAGTCCTGGTCCCCAGTCCTGGTCCCCAGTCCTGGTCCCCAGTCCTGGTCCCCAGTCCTGGTCCCCAGTCCTGGTCCCCAGTCCTGGTCCCCAGTCCTGGTCCCCAGTCCTGGTCCCCAGTCCTGGTCCCCAGTCCTGGTCCCCAGTCCTGGTCCCCAGTCCTGGTCCCCAGTCCTGGTCCCCAGTCCTGGTCCCCAGTCCTGGTCCCCAGTCCTGGTCCCCAGTCCTGGTCCCCAGTCCTGGTCCCCAGTCCTGGTCCCCAGTCCTGGTCCCCAGTCCTGGTCCCCAGTCCTGGTCCCCAGTCCTGGTCCCCAGTCCTGGTCCCCAGTCCTGGTCCCCAGTCCTGGTCCCCAGTCCTGGTCCCCAGTCCTGGTCCCCAGTCCTGGTCCCCAGTCCTGGTCCCCAGTCCTGGTCCCCAGTCCTGGTCCCCAGTCCTGGTCCCCAGTCCTGGTCCCCAGTCCTGGTCCCCAGTCCTGGTCCCCAGTCCTGGTCCCCAGTCCTGGTCCCCAGTCCTGGTCCCCAGTCCTGGTCCCCAGTCCTGGTCCCCAGTCCTGGTCCCCAGTCCTGGTCCCCAGTCCTGGTCCCCAGTCCTGGTCCCCAGTCCTGGTCCCCAGTCCTGGTCCCCAGTCCTGGTCCCCAGTCCTGGTCCCCAGTCCTGGTCCCCAGTCCTGGTCCCCAGTCCTGGTCCCCAGTCCTGGTCCCCAGTCCTGGTCCCCAGTCCTGGTCCCCAGTCCTGGTCCCCAGTCCTGGTCCCCAGTCCTGGTCCCCAGTCCTGGTCCCCAGTCCTGGTCCCCAGTCCTGGTCCCCAGTCCTGGTCCCCAGTCCTGGTCCCCAGTCCTGGTCCCCAGTCCTGGTCCCCAGTCCTGGTCCCCAGTCCTGGTCCCCAGTCCTGGTCCCCAGTCCTGGTCCCCAGTCCTGGTCCCCAGTCCTGGTCCCCAGTCCTGGTCCCCAGTCCTGGTCCCCAGTCCTGGTCCCCAGTCCTGGTCCCCAGTCCTGGTCCCCAGTCCTGGTCCCCAGTCCTGGTCCCCAGTCCTGGTCCCCAGTCCTGGTCCCCAGTCCTGGTCCCCAGTCCTGGTCCCCAGTCCTGGTCCCCAGTCCTGGTCCCCAGTCCTGGTCCCCAGTCCTGGTCCCCAGTCCTGGTCCCCAGTCCTGGTCCCCAGTCCTGGTCCCCAGTCCTGGTCCCCAGTCCTGGTCCCCAGTCCTGGTCCCCAGTCCTGGTCCCCAGTCCTGGTCCCCAGTCCTGGTCCCCAGTCCTGGTCCCCAGTCCTGGTCCCCAGTCCTGGTCCCCAGTCCTGGTCCCCAGTCCTGGTCCCCAGTCCTGGTCCCCAGTCCTGGTCCCCAGTCCTGGTCCCCAGTCCTGGTCCCCAGTCCTGGTCCCCAGTCCTGGTCCCCAGTCCTGGTCCCCAGTCCTGGTCCCCAGTCCTGGTCCCCAGTCCTGGTCCCCAGTCCTGGTCCCCAGTCCTGGTCCCCAGTCCTGGTCCCCAGTCCTGGTCCCCAGTCCTGGTCCCCAGTCCTGGTCCCCAGTCCTGGTCCCCAGTCCTGGTCCCCAGTCCTGGTCCCCAGTCCTGGTCCCCAGTCCTGGTCCCCAGTCCTGGTCCCCAGTCCTGGTCCCCAGTCCTGGTCCCCAGTCCTGGTCCCCAGTCCTGGTCCCCAGTCCTGGTCCCCAGTCCTGGTCCCCAGTCCTGGTCCCCAGTCCTGGTCCCCAGTCCTGGTCCCCAGTCCTGGTCCCCAGTCCTGGTCCCCAGTCCTGGTCCCCAGTCCTGGTCCCCAGTCCTGGTCCCCAGTCCTGGTCCCCAGTCCTGGTCCCCAGTCCTGGTCCCCAGTCCTGGTCCCCAGTCCTGGTCCCCAGTCCTGGTCCCCAGTCCTGGTCCCCAGTCCTGGTCCCCAGTCCTGGTCCCCAGTCCTGGTCCCCAGTCCTGGTCCCCAGTCCTGGTCCCCAGTCCTGGTCCCCAGTCCTGGTCCCCAGTCCTGGTCCCCAGTCCTGGTCCCCAGTCCTGGTCCCCAGTCCTGGTCCCCAGTCCTGGTCCCCAGTCCTGGTCCCCAGTCCTGGTCCCCAGTCCTGGTCCCCAGTCCTGGTCCCCAGTCCTGGTCCCCAGTCCTGGTCCCCAGTCCTGGTCCCCAGTCCTGGTCCCCAGTCCTGGTCCCCAGTCCTGGTCCCCAGTCCTGGTCCCCAGTCCTGGTCCCCAGTCCTGGTCCCCAGTCCTGGTCCCCAGTCCTGGTCCCCAGTCCTGGTCCCCAGTCCTGGTCCCCAGTCCTGGTCCCCAGTCCTGGTCCCCAGTCCTGGTCCCCAGTCCTGGTCCCCAGTCCTGGTCCCCAGTCCTGGTCCCCAGTCCTGGTCCCCAGTCCTGGTCCCCAGTCCTGGTCCCCAGTCCTGGTCCCCAGTCCTGGTCCCCAGTCCTGGTCCCCAGTCCTGGTCCCCAGTCCTGGTCCCCAGTCCTGGTCCCCAGTCCTGGTCCCCAGTCCTGGTCCCCAGTCCTGGTCCCCAGTCCTGGTCCCCAGTCCTGGTCCCCAGTCCTGGTCCCCAGTCCTGGTCCCCAGTCCTGGTCCCCAGTCCTGGTCCCCAGTCCTGGTCCCCAGTCCTGGTCCCCAGTCCTGGTCCCCAGTCCTGGTCCCCAGTCCTGGTCCCCAGTCCTGGTCCCCAGTCCTGGTCCCCAGTCCTGGTCCCCAGTCCTGGTCCCCAGTCCTGGTCCCCAGTCCTGGTCCCCAGTCCTGGTCCCCAGTCCTGGTCCCCAGTCCTGGTCCCCAGTCCTGGTCCCCAGTCCTGGTCCCCAGTCCTGGTCCCCAGTCCTGGTCCCCAGTCCTGGTCCCCAGTCCTGGTCCCCAGTCCTGGTCCCCAGTCCTGGTCCCCAGTCCTGGTCCCCAGTCCTGGTCCCCAGTCCTGGTCCCCAGTCCTGGTCCCCAGTCCTGGTCCCCAGTCCTGGTCCCCAGTCCTGGTCCCCAGTCCTGGTCCCCAGTCCTGGTCCCCAGTCCTGGTCCCCAGTCCTGGTCCCCAGTCCTGGTCCCCAGTCCTGGTCCCCAGTCCTGGTCCCCAGTCCTGGTCCCCAGTCCTGGTCCCCAGTCCTGGTCCCCAGTCCTGGTCCCCAGTCCTGGTCCCCAGTCCTGGTCCCCAGTCCTGGTCCCCAGTCCTGGTCCCCAGTCCTGGTCCCCAGTCCTGGTCCCCAGTCCTGGTCCCCAGTCCTGGTCCCCAGTCCTGGTCCCCAGTCCTGGTCCCCAGTCCTGGTCCCCAGTCCTGGTCCCCAGTCCTGGTCCCCAGTCCTGGTCCCCAGTCCTGGTCCCCAGTCCTGGTCCCCAGTCCTGGTCCCCAGTCCTGGTCCCCAGTCCTGGTCCCCAGTCCTGGTCCCCAGTCCTGGTCCCCAGTCCTGGTCCCCAGTCCTGGTCCCCAGTCCTGGTCCCCAGTCCTGGTCCCCAGTCCTGGTCCCCAGTCCTGGTCCCCAGTCCTGGTCCCCAGTCCTGGTCCCCAGTCCTGGTCCCCAGTCCTGGTCCCCAGTCCTGGTCCCCAGTCCTGGTCCCCAGTCCTGGTCCCCAGTCCTGGTCCCCAGTCCTGGTCCCCAGTCCTGGTCCCCAGTCCTGGTCCCCAGTCCTGGTCCCCAGTCCTGGTCCCCAGTCCTGGTCCCCAGTCCTGGTCCCCAGTCCTGGTCCCCAGTCCTGGTCCCCAGTCCTGGTCCCCAGTCCTGGTCCCCAGTCCTGGTCCCCAGTCCTGGTCCCCAGTCCTGGTCCCCAGTCCTGGTCCCCAGTCCTGGTCCCCAGTCCTGGTCCCCAGTCCTGGTCCCCAGTCCTGGTCCCCAGTCCTGGTCCCCAGTCCTGGTCCCCAGTCCTGGTCCCCAGTCCTGGTCCCCAGTCCTGGTCCCCAGTCCTGGTCCCCAGTCCTGGTCCCCAGTCCTGGTCCCCAGTCCTGGTCCCCAGTCCTGGTCCCCAGTCCTGGTCCCCAGTCCTGGTCCCCAGTCCTGGTCCCCAGTCCTGGTCCCCAGTCCTGGTCCCCAGTCCTGGTCCCCAGTCCTGGTCCCCAGTCCTGGTCCCCAGTCCTGGTCCCCAGTCCTGGTCCCCAGTCCTGGTCCCCAGTCCTGGTCCCCAGTCCTGGTCCCCAGTCCTGGTCCCCAGTCCTGGTCCCCAGTCCTGGTCCCCAGTCCTGGTCCCCAGTCCTGGTCCCCAGTCCTGGTCCCCAGTCCTGGTCCCCAGTCCTGGTCCCCAGTCCTGGTCCCCAGTCCTGGTCCCCAGTCCTGGTCCCCTTCTGCTTGGAGATGGCAGCCTGAACAAGCTGCTGCACTTATCTGTACTTTCCCAGATCTTTCTTCCTGCCCGTCTTGATGACGGGGGTGAGATTGGCTATCCTCCGTTCTGATCGTCTTTCTCCTCCTGATCTGGAGACCTGTAGTAGACCCCCAGCACCGTGTCTCCCATACCAGCCCACCCCTTGATTCTTACTCACAAGCTCTCCACCTGTCCATCACCCTCCCCCAGCTGGAGCTGGGTACACTCTAATTGCTCCCTCACATAAAGGGCAACCCCACCCCTTCGCTTCCCAGCCTGTCTCTCCTAAAGAGGACAGAGCCCTCCATGACTGCGTTCCAGTCACGCGAGCTGTCCCACCACGTCTCAGTGATCGCAAGGAGGTTGTGGCCCCGCGACCAAACACAGATCTTGAGCTCATCCTGTGAATTTCCCATGCTCCGTGCATTGGTGTACAGGCACTTCAGGGAAGCAGCCGGTACAGTTACCCTGGGGGATGCAAGAGGAAGATACTGGACGGGGGATTGGGAACGCTACCTTCTCTGAGGAGCCCTCAGACAATCCTATGGGACAGCTCAGAAGTTTTTCCCTGTCTTCAACAGTGACAGTAGTGTGAAACGTGTTCATCTGATTCGTGTCAGTATGGAACAATGCTAGGGCCGCATGGTATGATGAATGTGACCTTCTGTCCTACAGACCCTTGTATAACCACAAATCTAAGAAAAACAGAGTGGTTAATGTATATAGTTTTTGTATCTTGCAAAGGAATGTTTTAGCAATTCCTGTCAATAGAGAGCTTGAAGGGAAATGTATTTGTAGGCTTTTCCTTGAAGTCTCTGATACCGGGGGGGGGGGGGGGAGGGGGGGAATTCAGAATAGCTGCTAACTATTATGACTATTGCATGGGACACTATGCAAGTCTCTCATATCTGGCCAGGAGACTAAGGAGACGGGGAAAGCTGAAGAATGACTAAAAGACAAAGCTTGCAGGGGACGCTGCACAAGTCTCTGACATACAGCCAAGTTGGACAAAGGAGAAGGACAAGAGGGAGGAAGACTACGAGCCTTCAGCATGAGGGACCACCGGAGACTGTTACGCACGCTCCAGTAGGAGGGTTTGGATTCCGGAAACTAATTATAATAACCCTGTTTTGTTTTGTTTTTTAGAAGTAGTAATGAATATGTGTTAGCCTAGGAGCATAAAAATCAGCTGCTTGATGTAACTGGTGTGCGTCTTGGTGGATCAGACTCCCAGCGCACCCAGCGCAGTTTGCTTACCTCTATTCCTTTAATAGATTGTAAACTTTAATTGTAGACCTATTTTGAAGACTGAGCCATTTATAACAGTAGTGAGGACTCCCCCCAGCCCTTCTCTGTCACCTTTAGCTCCCCTCCCTTCCCCCATCAAACCTAGTTTAAAGCCCTGGTAATCAGCTCAGAGAGCTTGCTCCCCAACACACTTGCGCCCCACTTGCCCAGTCCTGGTCCCCAGACTTTTGCGCCAGGAACATGATTCCACAGAGCCTTTAAGCCTTTCTGTAGCTTTAAAGATGCTGAAATGGTCCCTGGCTTAAGAAGAGCTAGTTCCCCGCCTGGCACTACGAATCGTTGCTTAGGGCTAAAAGCTGAGGCTCTTGTCTGTTACGTGAACAGCCAGGGAGACTCAGCCTCCCTTCTCTGTTGAGTTCGGTGCTGCCTAGCCTTAACATTTTCAGTACTCAGTAGCGTCCCTCAGGCTCTTGTATTTTGAGAGGGATTGCGCTCCCCTTACATCGTATGGGAATCCCAGTTTTCTGTCTCAAGGGTGAATGGTGTAAGGCACTTACAAATCAATGCAGATTGTCGTTGTTGTTCATTGCCATGTAAATTAAGGCCATGCAAGTACCTTCTATTGTTTCTTCTTCCCTTTCATTTGTTGTCTGGTTTCTACCAAATATTACATATTTGGTGAAATGCCTTAAAACAACATTACTTTTTAATTAACAACTTTTTTTTTTTTTTCTCTCTAGGTCTGCCAGTAGCTGACAGAGTAGAAAGGTGTGCTTCTCTCTCTTTCTTGTATAGAGTTAGAGGCAATGCCTGATATCCAGCCAAGATGGACAAAGGAGAAGGACAAGGACAAAGCCTGGGAGGAAGACTATGAGCCTTCAGCACGAGAGACCCCCAGAGGGACCACCGGGGACTGATGCGCATGAGCCAGTGGGAGGGTTCGGAATCCGGGAACTAATTATAATAACCCTGCCTTTTCCAGAAGTAGTAATGAGCATGTATTAGCCTAGGAGCAGAAAAAGCTGCTGCCTGATGTAATGTGTGTGCGTGTTGGAGGAGCCCAGACTCCCCACGCACCCAGTGCTCTTTACTTGCCTTTTATTAACCCCATAAATAAATCTCATAAAGCTAAGTTGACTCGGAATTTATAACAGTATGATGAAAACTGTTGCACTCCAAGTTGGGAAGGGGAGAGGAAAATGTTCATGTATACGTGAGAATTGTACTCAAACAGCTGATTACACTTTTGCATACACCTTTTAAGGGAAAACTTTAAACCTGAGAAGCAACAGGCAGTTTTCTACGTTTCCTGATATGATAACACGGTATATGATATAGGGATGATATCATACCTATAGTCTGCTGCAGGCTGAAAAGTAGCCTGTGCCTCAGGTACC